>WOGZ01000265.1:0-46273 GCA_009733775.1 Alectoria sarmentosa
AATTATTAATGAATTATTAATAAATTATTAATGAATTATTAATAAATATAATTAAAAGCTAATAAGCTTAGCGTTTTTAGCGCGATAATATATAATTAATCAGCTTTTTTTTAAGGCTTTTAATACCCGCACGTAGCTTTTTAATACATGTACGTAATCTTTTGATACATATACGTAGTTCCTTAAAGCTAAACAGAACAGGTTAATAAGGCGCGTATATCTCTCGACGTTAATGATCAAGCAAATGATTTAAGGTTAAGGCTTGAGGTTCAAGGCATCACACAAAACATTCAATCCCTTCACACGGGTATTCAATCTTATTTCATCGGGTTGTTGAAATATGATGATGGGATGCGATGGGATGCGATGTGAAGGATGGATTGATTATTCTCCCAAAGCTCCTCTGGAGCAATTCTCTATATAATAAAAAAGTATATGATTAGCATGACAACAGGCCGGAGGAAGCTGAGAATCAATCATCTTTTCAATACGGGCATCGCATTCTCTTTCAAATACAATTACAAAATATCGAACCAAATCCCTTCGCACAGGGTATCCAGTCCCTTCGCACAGGGTATCCAGTCCCTTCGCACAGGGCATTCAATCCCTTCGCATAGGGCTCCAATCCCTTCGCACAGGGTATCCAATCCCTTCGCACAGGGCTCCAGTCCCTTCGCACAGGGCATTTAATCCCTTCACACAGGGCAATCAATGAACTTCGAGTCCCTACATCAAGACGCCGTAACGTACATCAAGTCCTTACCATAAGGCGCCATAACGTACATCAAACCCTACGTCAGGGCAACAAGCCCTTACATCAAGGCATCAAGTCTCAGATTTTCTATTGGGCGTCCCATACCACGAAGCGGAGCAAGTCCCTACGTCAGGGCAATAAGTCCTTACATCAAGGGCATCGAGTCTTTGCACCGTAACATACATCAAGTCTCTACATCAAGGCGTCAAAATTCCAGATTTTTATTCAATGCTTGATGCGTCAGTAGAGATATGCGAAATAGAGGGCTACGTACATGTATCAAAAGGCTACGTACATGTATCAAAAAGCTACGTGCGGGTATCAAAAGCCTTTTTAAATTAGACCAGCCAGCTCCAGCCACAACAGGCCAGCCAGGTGGAGTGTAACCTCGGAATCGGGGACGATGGGGGCGTAAGTAATGCTTGGAAGTGAGGGTTGTGTGGGATGGTGACGCGTAGCCTTGAACTAAGGTATGGAATGGTCTCACATGTTACTACTTTACCTTATCTCCTGAAGCATGGAAACGATGTAATGCTGATGCTAATGGTAATGACGGGTAATTTTCATTAAAAGCAGAATACAGTACCCACCCGGAAATACTTGCTCCTGGGCCGTGCAAAAGCACTTAAATCCGATAAATCCGAGCCCTCATATCCAACCTTCACCTTGCACAACAATAATATTGAAAATTTGATAGGGATTGCATAAAGCATATCAGGGTGAAATCGAGGATACGCCTTTTACAATTCTATCAACGTCCAAGGGTGAATATTTTAAGAGAAATCAAGAACGCGTGCGTATTCCAAGGAGAATCTGTTGACAACTCGGCATGTGTAAAGATGTGGGCTCTTGCACGCTTCCGCAAGCGTACATTCCACAAACAATGCTGATATCAGACGGTTGCGAGCATCTCATGTCTCACCAATTTTGGATGCCGATCGGTATCATGAAACCTTGTGCCGGACTCAGAGGAACAGCCTCTTTCTCATGTCTCTGCTCCATCTCTGCTCATGTCCAATACCGCGTCTGCAAATCCACCTTTCTCCTTCTAGCTTCTCAATTTCCCATGGACTTTCCCCTTCACCACTTTGGCCATGTCCTCTCAATTAGCGGAGGGTCTAGATATAGAGACTGTCGTTGAGAAGACCTCGCGACAAGCACCTTTTGCGCCGACATGGCATTCGATCAAGCCAGACGGCGTCTCGTCAGAGTTCGTCGATGCCCCCGAGAAACCTCTGAGCGAAACAGACAACATGGCGCCCGGATCAGAGAAAGCGATATCGAGCCAATCGAAGAAAACATTCAAGTCGAGTGTCTCATTTACTTCTACGGTCGAATACAGCCAAACGCCTTTCGACCAATATATTCATCAGGTCAAAGAGCTATGTCATCTCTTGTGGAACCCCTCGCCCAAAGTCTCCCACGACTTCAGAACTTCCCGCATCGAGCGCCTATTCGGTGGAGCTAACAATCGTGTGGCTGGGATGTTACTGCCAAAAAAGAGTCGCTCCGCACGAGCTTCTGCCCCGCCCAAAAAGTTTTTGATTGACCGACTACGCGGCGGAGGCTTTAATCGAGTCATCGGCATAACGATCAAGCATTCGACTGACGAAGAAGCGACACAGCTCATCTTAAGGGTGCCTCGATTTGAAGACGGTCGGCCCGATCGGGAAGTCGCTGTGCTACGTTTCATTCGTCAATATACGCCAATACCAGTACCGGAGGTCAAATATGCGGACTTCACCAGCGAGAATCCATTGAAGCAGTGTTACGTCATCCAAAACCGTATCCCCGGATATGATCTTCAAAACAAGACCAACCCTACATTCTACCTCGATCTGAACCATGAGCAAAAGTGCACGTTTGCGAAAGAGTTCGCTCTGATCTTGCTCGAATTACATCATGTCATGCATCCGTTTCCTGGCCTCATAGAAGTTTCCGTGGACAGTGATCACGATTGGGATTTTACTGTTCGTCCCTTCGACCTCAGATCGAGTTCTGGCTACGAACCAGAGCTAGACTTGAACACCAAGCTTCCTTTTTTCCAAGTACGTCCATTCGTGAAGAATTGGGAGCCGCCTGAGACCCAGCCCCTCGAACAGAGCACATACTACTTCATGATTGCGCAGTTTGGTCGCTGGAAAGCTCTGGAGTTGCGTTGCGACCCTGCGTCCATACGCTGGTCGACCTATTATGACCGCCTTGTCACAATGACGGCTCAGATGGACGATTTAGGCTTCTTGGGTAACGATGAGAATTGTGTATGTCACCTCGATTTGTTAGGAGCACCGCGGAACATTATGGCAGACATCAAACCGGACGGTTCTCTGAGCGTTACGGGCATTCTTGATTGGGACAGCGCGGGGTTTGCGCCTAGATTCGCCGGCTGTGCTCCTCCTATGTGGCTATGGGCTTGGGATGAAGAGGAAGAGGACGAGAAGCACGCTAATGATACTCCATCGAATCCTGGAGATCAAGAGATCAAGAGAATCTTCGAGGAGACAGTCGGAGACTGGTTTCTATGGTACGCGTACAAGCCGGAATACCGTCTGGCTAGAGAGTTGTTTCGATTCGCAAAATCTGGCATTGGATCGAGTACTGAAATTGAAGAGGTTGATGAGCTGTTGAAGGAGTGGAGCGGAATATATGAATCGAACATGGCAGACAAGGAGGTGAAAGCTGCGAAAACAGAGGATGCTATTACAACAAGTGCCGCAGAGGGCGAGATTAACGGTACAATCGAGATCAAGGCTTTTGAGTGATTAAAGGGCTTCTTTCTGTGTGAGCATCGGAGAGATTATGGTACTTAGCTTACCCGTTCAAGCTGCCCCCGTGTTTTCAAAGATTCTGCAGACCGCTTACTGAAGACTAGAGGCACATCGATAAGGTTGACGTATGTACTCGTTTCCTTTGAGATGCTGTTCCGCATAGCGTTTTGTCTTTGCCAACAAAGCATTTGCTTGTGAAGCTTCCCGCAAATGGCTATATCTATGCAAACAGTACAGTACTGCACTTTGATTGTTCCCGAGGTCTTTATTGGAACTCCTTTGACGTTGAAGCCTCTCGATCTGGCCCCAATACGCCGTTCATTAAAGCACATTGACCCTCGTTCTCGTTGCACTCTTCGTCCCACTCTGCTATTCTCTCTTTCTATCCTACACACCTCAATCTAGGTTATAACCATTTCCATCTATATATCATGCCGGGATTAGGCAAGAGCACAACCAAGCATCATTGCCCCCAAAAAGGCAAAGGCCAAGGCAACTGCCGCCCAGGCAAGGGCTACTGTCTCGAACATCAAAGGAAATGCCCCAAAGGACATGCTCTGACGTATCTCAAAACGGAGCCATGCCCGGCATGTAGCAGTGATACTAACGTAAGTTTTTAAGGCGCTCGACAGAGCTGAAAACATAAGCTGATCCATTTCCTCTAGCATGAGGACAGAAGACAGGGCCAAGCGTATTCTCAACAGAGAGTCGCAGAAGTCGCGAATTCGCCTCGTATGATGCATAAGGGAAAAGGGCCACGAGACCGGCGATGAAGGGGTCGCCCCCCCTTAAAATCGGAAAAGTGACTCGGTCTCCGCCGAATGCCCGGCGAGATACATCTTCATTCGATTAGGAGTATCTACGTTGCTGGCCAGCGCTTTGCTTTTTTTCTGTTGTTGTTTTTGAAGTTGTTGCTTTGTTGATTATGGGATTTACGGCACTTTTGGGATGGAATCTTTGCTTCGTTGACGTTGGGTAGGTGTTTCATTATTTTGGTGTATTCTGTTTGGGGTATTTTATTGTCTGTTATTGATTCCTGTTAGGGCCTTTATAACAACCTGGTTTGGTCTTTGAATTGATTCCAGAAACCTTTCCTTTTGGGTGTGATGGCGTCGACGATGTAACTGTCAAAGTTTGTTCCTTCAAACTTCATAGTTACTTGGGTCTCTTGAAATCGTTCTTGACGATGGGTAATAGCTCACGTGGGATATTGTATCTGGGAAGGCGTGAAATTAGTAAGACAAATTGAAGATGGCCACCTTGAACTGCAAGCAAGTAGAACTCCCAGTGGTCAAAACTAGGTAAAGGCGCGTGGGTGCGCTTAGGGTCTGGCTAATATTTTCTCAGTTTCCTATTGTCGCTTACCGATGCATCAGGCACCAACCACAAGGCGCTCCTTTGATCCCTGCCATTCGCCCTTTGTTTCCTCTTTTCTCTTTCAATCAAGTCGAAGTTCTCCAACGTCCTAAACCTTCACGAGTCACCACTCGTACTTGCACATCCCGATGCGGCGACTGGCCTGCGCGTTTCCGCAAGCGTACATTCCTCGGACACAAAAAGATGCTTATTTCACATCTTCTCTTTGGAGCCAGTTTAACACCGTCATGCAAGCAGAACCAAGCATTTGGCAATGTCCCGTAGACGCCCTTCGGTAAATGTCTCTTCATCGATTGCCAATCCAGGATGACAGTGGCTCCGTGCTCGTATCTCCGCTACCTTCTCATTCTCAGCATTTCAAACACCTCAGACCACGCCAACATGGCCACCAACAATACTGAGGCCCCGCTACCTCGTGACCCGGCTGACCAGATCGTCATGTCTGATGGTGCTAAATCAGATCCTGAAGAAAGAGATCACGGATCCGACGGCGACCTCGATAAAACAGCAGAAATTGCAGAGAATCCCTCGGGCAATCGAAAGAGCGGTCAGAAAACCACGGATTCTTCGACACATTCGGAATCCTCT
This sequence comes from Alectoria sarmentosa, assembly GCA_009733775.1. Taxonomy (NCBI): domain Eukaryota; kingdom Fungi; phylum Ascomycota; class Lecanoromycetes; order Lecanorales; family Parmeliaceae; genus Alectoria; species Alectoria sarmentosa. The sequence continues at coordinate 5,488 of WOGZ01000265.1, forward strand.
ACCGTGGAGTACGAACAGACGCCGTTTACCGAATTCAGCGTGCAAGTCAAAGAGCTGTGTCACTCGATATGGCCTCACGGAAAAGAACCGCGGGTTCAGCCTCCATTGGACCGCTCCGACAGTCGAATCGCTGGCCTTCTACGTTCCAAGAAGCTCCACCGCTTTCTGACACCATCAAAATCGATCCCATCGGTCTCAGCAGCGCGCGGCAAGGAGTTTGAGATTGAGCGTTTGGCCGGCGGCTCGTTCAACCGCATCGTCGGAGTGACGGTTCTGGACTCGGAGCTCCAGGAGCCTGATCGGCTGATTCTGAGGGTGCCGAGAAGCGCGTGGGAAGCCCGGCCTGACCGGGACGTGGCCATCATGCACTACGTTCGCCAGCACACCAAGATTCCCGTCCCGGAGGTCAAGTACTCCGACTTTACCGCCCACAATCCTTTGAAAAGGCCTTATGTCTTGCAAAGCCGCGTCCCTGGACGCAACCTGCAGACCATCTATGGTGGCCTGAATCACGGGCAGAATTGTACAGTCGCTAAGGAAGTCGCCAAGATCTGTCTTGCCTTACAAGCTACTACAAATCCCCTTCTTGGTCTTATAGAACTGGCGTCGCCCGCTAGGGGTGACGGCCCGAACACCTTCACCATCCGCCCCTTCGACATAAGATCACCTCACGACATGGAGTGGAGAAAGAAACCCGTGGACCATGAATGGTGGAGAGAAGGCCTGCATGAGACGTTGTATCAAGACACGTCCAAATTCCTCATTGCTCAATTCGGACGGTGGAGGGCGTACGAGTTGCTCAAAAACCCAGCGGACATCCTTTATGGGGAGTACCAGGATCGGTTCGCTGAAGCCGCGGAGCAGATGACTCGACTGGGGCTTTTCGATGACGATCAGAATTGCCTCTGTCACTTCGATCTGGTCGCCCGAAACGTCATGGTGGACATCCGAGCAGACGGTTCGCTGGCTGTATCCGGAGTCCTTGATTGGGACAGCGTCTGTTTTGTGCCCAAGTTCGTCTCCTGCGCTCCGCCTTGGTGGGTTTGGCAGGACGATCCGGATGACGACGGGGCAGGCTGGGACGAGTCGGACGAGACGAGGGCGCTCAAGGTCCCCGTCACATCCACGGGCAAGGAGCTCAAACGCCTGTTCGAAGAGGCCGTAGGGGAACCATTCTTGCGTTATGCCTATCAGCCGCAATATAGACTGGCGAGGAAGTTATTTCACTTCGCGGTGCACGGGATACACTCAAGCGCAGACATCGAGGACGCTAAAAAGTTCTTCGAGGAATGGAATACGTTGTACGAGTCTGAGATTGAACGTCAATATGATGACGAGCGCAGCGAGAAGTCTGAGGCTTCTGGCGAATACGTGGACCCGCCGGAGGACATGCATGTCGAGTATCTTCAGGCAGAAGGGACAGTACAGAAAGACACAAAAATTCATGGATATTGATACTAGCAACGAGGCAAAGACACGCAACAAAACCCACTTTCACAGTCGATTGCAGCCACAACAAATACGACGTATCAAGTGATAGCAATATCAAAGGATCAAGTCCTCCTTGCCATGTACTATTTTCGTTGGTCCTGACGGTGTTCCAATAACAAAATCGTTCCTTATTAATTTGATCTGGTTGCGTACGCAAGCAATAACGCTTTCATGAATGGCGTCTTGATTCCACTGGGCAAGGATTTTTCTAATGCAATCGACAAAGAGACAAAGTAATCATCGTTGCATCCGGTGCGAGGGAAAAGCACTCCCTTGATAAACTTGCCAGTATGGAAGGAGGCTCTATCCTCCTCACATTTGGTCCGTCCTCTGCAACTCAGCTCGTCCAGCACCGAACACATGTCCGGTCTCTTCTCCCTATATATTCAGCTCTAACATCGTGGTCCTGTCCCAATGCCCCAGCCACCAGGAATCGGCACTGATCACCACTGCCCCGGGCCCAAGATCTCAAAACTCAAAGGCAACTGCGCCGGCAAAGACGTCAAGGGGGTACTGTACTGCCAATCAGGTCCTGTGTCACCAATGCGGCTATCAGCATCTCAAGATTGAGCCTTGTCCTAAATGCCGAGAGCAGAAGGAGGTAAGCCAAACCAAAAAAAAAAACCCACGCCTCACTGGCTGAGATGTCGACGCTGACAACGACATCCACAGCTGAAGGCAACCAAGGAAGCGAAAGAGAGACTCAGAATCGTTCAGAAGATAGCCGACGAGAGATTCGCTGGGAAGGGAAAAGGGCCAGTGAGGTCGCGGAGGTAGACTCACTTTGGCTGTGCTCCCGTCGAAGAACTGGTCTCTGGGAGGTAGTCGCTGGGTCTTTGCGTCGACCGCTGCCTTCTGTCATTTTGCTCAGGTCGACAGCGAGCACTCGTGCCGCTTGCAATGTTTATATATACACTCGGGCTCTGGTGGCAAGACCACAGAACACGGAATCACAATCAGATTCTGGTGTGTACTTCGCTCGTTTAAATGGTGGATTCGCATATGCAGACGCTCGTTGGTCTTGTGTAACATGTGCATCATGGACGGCCCGAGTTGGTTTATGTTCGCAAGCTCTCCCACTTTGAATGCCTCGTCGTTTGAAATTTGAAACAAGCCATGGATACTAGTGACCCACGAGCAGAAATGTTAGCCTTTCGTAGCTAGTCTTGACGTGTTGCATGGTCCGCTTGCTCAAACTGCACAGCTGAGACCCGAGTGACGAGCGCAATCATTTTAACATCTTGCCATCGTCGACAACAATTTCTATCTTGGACTCTTTAGGGTCCAACGCTGCGAAGGCGAGACATTAATTTCTTTCCTATAAACCCCTTGATCTTATTGCATGTTGTCTATGCTCCAGTCTTCGCTTCCTTTTCCAACTATCATCTCATGCACGCTTTTCCGGCCCCAAATTTCAATCGTCGTAAGTCATATCTCATGCCATCGCAGACCTGCTGAGAGCATCGTCAAGATCTTGACGATCATCATCAAGGGAATAAAACGTGGCTCCTGGCATTTCCAATTCAGCTCTCTTGCTGGCCCTTCTCGTAATCCTCCCCTCCCCCGTCAATCCCACTGATATTAACACCCCTCTTCTCCGCCAATTTCCGAAACACCTCCCAAACACCCTTCGCAACCTCCTCCTTTGCATTCTTCTTCCCAAAGACGTTTCTCACCTCACCAATCTCCTTGGGCAAGCCGGGCTCAATGGGAAACGATGCATATCCGCTGAGCATATTGGGCGCAAGGGGGGAGGATGCTCCGAGCACGTATTGCGGGGCTTGAAGACCGAGGAGGGGGTAAGCATCATTCACTTTCTGGGTGTACGTTGAGCCTCTCTTCACCTCCAGACCCTTTCCTTGGATTCTAACAGCCGTACCGAGCTTAGCCTTCTTCCGGGCTTTGGGGCTGCCATCGGGATTGAGCTGGCCCTCTGCGATCAGATACTCAACGGCAAGTCTTGCAGTGTGCGCACGTGCTGCTTTCTTTGACGGGAATGATACGGCCGAGGATCCAAAAGGCTGTTCTGGGCGGGATGGAATGGTACATGTAGCGCTGTATGAAGATCCCAGAGAGTAGTCAAGGTAGACTGGTCCTTGCCCTGGATTGATGAATTGGTGGTATTCTAGAGGAGATAGTCAGACAGAGCTACGATTTCTGCTTATGCTTCAGGAATGACGGGATACTTACCAAGCAACATGCCAATCCAATTCTTGTCCTTCTCGCCAGGTGTGCCTGGTTCTCTCCTCTTAGAATCCATGTCCTTGATAGCTTCAAAGCCCTTCTCCGCGAGTGCCTCCCTCGCTTCTTTCTTGCTATGCCATCGCTCGTCACTGGCAATGGTTGCGTCCCCAATCTTCAGTAAGCCCCCAAAATCGGCATTCGAAGCGCACCCGTCAATTTGAAAATCGGGCACAAGCCCTTTCTGTTGGCAAAGTTCGTTGAAGGCGGTCAAACGGTGGCTGGACTTGGATCCCAATGAGACAGGCTGCGAGGGATCTATGTCTGGCTTTCGCTGCTTTGTTGGAGCATTCTTTCGGTCGGGAGCACGATAGAGTAGGGCAGCATTCTCAGGGGCGGTAAGATAGGCATCAACATTGTATACTGGTAGTCCAGCCTCCTGAAGGGCAGCAAACTGGGACTGGGAAGAGGACTGAGGAGCGGCTGAGTCATGGTTCGCGGAGGCATCGGTAGGGGAGCTCGGCGAAGGACGCTCTCGTGAAGAGTGAAAAGACTCCTGTGAGCTGTTGGGTAAGACTAGCGACTCCAGGAGATCAGCCATGGGAGGTAAGATTGCGTGCACTAGCATAAAATTAAGAAAGATACCTTAAGGTAGATAAAATGATCAGAAGCCAAGCAAAGATCTTCTCTGGTGTTGATGGCGTAGAAGGTGCAGCCAAAGAACAAGTGTTTGGAAGATGTTTGCCGGTGAAATCAAATCCTTATGTAAAATTACTCTACCTTCGTCAAACATGTTTTCTGTCACTCCTGTGTAACGTGCTATCTTCCTGACCAAAGTGTTGAAAGATGGTGGATGGTTCAGGCTGGTAACGATGAATCTCGTCTCTCATTCATCTGTAAGTCTGATGAAACGACAAGTACCTTAGTTGACCGGCAATTACGACAATTCTACCATCATCCAAAAGTCTTTGACGACGCTATTTACACTTCTTGCAGTCTCGTTTGGATGACATTGACTACTATCCAATAGTCTTTGAGGACAATACTAACAGCAGAACGTCATAGCTACATTGGGAACCTAATGCCTCCCAGAATAAGGTCAACTTCCACGGCCCCCAGCTGTCCAACCTCCTATTTCCCTCTTTTTGCACGAGTATTATTCAAGTAGTCACATCCAGTTGTAAATGACTGGCGAAGAAACAGGTATGCCACAGACACCACGATCCAGGATTTCAGTGAAGAGAGTATGCCAGCCGCGCAAAGAGGTATGTCCCAAGTCGAGTTTGTATGAACGCCGTCTGAAGCAAGGCCAGGATGAATATCCACAGACTCCGGTGATAATTTTCAGGTCGATTCGGGATGTCGCACGTCGTCGATCTATAAATGAAGAAAACAGGGTGGAGATTTGAGTGGTGTCTCTCGATTCTTATCATGAACCACCACCAATCTCAATACCGTCACCAGTCTCGAATGTCGAAGGATCGAAATTGAAATCTCCGTCGGTCGTTTGCAAAAATTGCTCGAAATCAAAGTTCTCAAGTATGTCTGAATTGTTGAGATCGCTGTTGAACGGCATACTGTATGATTCCTGTAGAAGAGCACGAATTAGTTGGGATTGATCTTGGATTAAGAGATCAAAGCTCTTACATCGACTCCTCCATCAAGACCATTGAACCCAGACATTGCTGTATCCTGCTGTTGGGGAGCAAGCTGGTCGGGAGCAGCCGAGGGTATGCCTGGCATCATATTGGCTGGACCTTGACCATCAGGCTTGGATGGCGCAAAGGAGGCGGAATGTTGCGGTGTGACTGGGGTTGCAGGCGTAGGAGTAGGAGGTTGTTCAGCTTCGGAAGCTGGTGTGGGAGGCACACTGGCTGTTGAGCCCTTCTTCGCTGGCTTCTAAATTGTATGTGTCAAAACAGTCCTCACGTTCATCGAGCTTCCCAAAAAGGATTACCTTTCGTTCCCTCGCATCCTTTTTACCCTTGGGGTTTGCCTTGCTTGTTGTTTGAGGGGTAGGCGGAGCTGTGGGAGAAGCTGGACGACCATTCGTAGCGGCATTCGGAACAGCCTGTGGTGGGGGCATTTCAGTCCGCTGTTGCGGCGTTCCCATCTGCACGCCTTGCTGGGGTTGAGGTGCCTGGATCATTGGCGCTTGACCTTGAGGTCCCTGCTGCCAATTGCCATTCATCCTACCCCCATTCTGCGCTTTTTGAATTGCTACCATCTGTTCTTGAGTGTACTGCCCTCCGTTGCTGAACTGAGGATGAGAGCTGGGCGGCGGTCGCATGGCACCGCCGTTCATGTGCGGATACATTTCTGGTTGCATTGGGTTGAAGGGCATCGCTGCAGGAGACCCTCGCATGCTTCCGTCGGGCATCGGTGACCCCGGTAGTCCTGTAGTCTGAGGCATTTTCGGCGTACCTCGTCTCGCCTGGTCGCTCGGACCTGGTGATGGACCACCTCGACTTCCTGAAGGAGACATTCCCGGAGCAAAGCCCTGGGCACCTGGCATCCCACCAGGTCCGTCAGGCCTGCCACTACCGATCGTATCTTGTTCTTGCCGAGCCATGAGTAATCGTTTTTTGTTTTGTTGCTCCAGGAGCATCAGCTGCATTTGATAGTCTTGTAGAGCGTGGTTTCCTCCGGCCCCACCGTTTGGCGCCCCTGGTGGGACGCCGCCTCGCATCTGCATCGCACCAGGATTGCCACCGCCGTAGAATTCCGGTCCTCCGACTCCTATTTCCATACCTGGAGGCATAAGAGGTGAGCCCTGATCTGACATACCACCAGCGTTTGACATACTCTGTTGACGCTGGTTCTTTGCAAGGTTCTGGGCATACACTTGGATTGACTTTTGCTGGACAGCGGGGTTTTGCTGCTGGAAAGAGGCAAACTGGGAATCGGATAAATTACCTGGATTGATTCCATTGTTCATCAACAAATGGTTAGCATTGAGTGCCGAATCCCCTCCCATCATCTGCGGTGGACCTCTACCGTTCTGCATCATATGTGGTGCGCCATTGAACGGGACGCTATCCATGCGTTGTCTCTTATTAGGCGACGGTGCGTGGTCCCCAGCAGAAGGTGTGCGTGGTCTCTGTCCATTCATGTCCATATCTGAGGGATCCCTGCGCATTCCCTGCATCATTCCCTGGCGCTGCATTTGGGCTAGCTGGTGTGCAGTTCTATAGAATATCGATTAGAGAGCAGATCTCGTCAAGCTTCTCGTGGACAAACACAGCCTGATCACCACGATCTTGAAGGGTTCTTCGACGGGCAGACTTACGGTTGAAATTGACCGCGGTTATTCTCTAAAGCCTTCCGCTGCAAATTTCCATTTGTGGTATTTTGTTGAAATCGCAGCATCTGCTGATAGTTTTCGAGCTGGCCAGGACCCATTCCAGGCATGGCTCGCAGCATTTGGGTTTGCTGTTCTGAGCGCATCCGGGCTTGTTGCTATGAGGTGAATTAGTTGACGCAGAAGGGGAAGTGTGAGAAGCACGCACCTGAGTTTGTGTCACGTACTGCATGGCGTTAGCACTCGCCCGGTTACTCTTCCTCTGTGCCGAGAATATGTCCCAGAACAGCGCGAACCAGCTCGAGAGGAAGGAGCCTCCCTGTCCATCACCTAAGTTGATATCAGGAAGATCATCGGGTCTTTTCAGATCTATGCCATCTTTGGAATCTGTCTGCATGCTGTCGTTTGCGCCATTGGCATTATCATTGACAAGAGGGGGTTCAAATTCCACCCCGCTATCCTTCAGTGCCCTTGCTAATTCCCATTTCCCTTTGACACAGAAATAGCCGTATATGTAAGCGTTGAGTTTTGCTTCGTAGTTGGTGTCCTCGTGGTCATCGGGCATTCTGCCGCCAACACCGTTGGGCCCATGGTTTGGCATGGGCATGTTCCCGAGCGCACCGTTACCGGCGTTAAAGCCGCCCATATTCATTTGATTCATATCGACGAGGGAGTCGCGGTCGACTCTCCCTCTATCGCGATGGGTTGCTACGTCGAGAAGGGTTTGAAGGATATCAGTGCCAAGTATTCATGAGTGGTGGTTGAAGTCCGGGTGCCGAGTCGCACAAAGCTGACGGGAACTGATGAGGGGCGGAGAGAGTGATGTATGGTTCGTGGCGATGTCTGTACTTCCCCAGATTATGTTTCGGAGGCTTGACAGCCTCTAGGAACGGCAGCGAAAGTTTGGCGGAGCGCTTGAAGCGTAATCTATCAGGTACTGAGAGGAGATCGATCTTGCTGCGGCAATTGCGACGGTGGGCTAGCTGAAGCTGATACAGTGGTAGCCACCCCCGAACAGCTCTGAGAAGCAAATGAGGTGAGCCAGAGCAAATGGATGACGTTGTCGCCGACACGACTGTCAGTATGTATTGCCAGACACTCGGGTTGTCTTGATTGTTGATGAGTGGCAGGGAAGATGTTGCGTCGGTCTGCGGAAAGACTTGTACTTAGGGACAAGATATTCTCCATTCGTCATGCGCCAAACCACTAGTCTCCGCGTATATTACAGAATGCTACCACTCGCGAACCCTTTAATTCTACTTTTTAATGACACCCAATCTACATCCTCTGGTTGGCGCAGTCAAGGTCCTCTATAGGCCTCTGAACACCATCAAATGGGCGTTGTTGTAGGAGAGAGTGCAAGACGCAAAGTGGATCTCGAAGCCTCTTCGACTCTGCAACGCCATAGTCAATATTCAGACCAATGTACTTGAGATTTAATCGGCCGAGTCTTGGTAATGTAGCATACAGCCACTGTGTAACATTGTAACATTCTAGAGTGTTCCAGATAGACGACGGTGCCACTTAGGAGGAATGTTCTGGTTCCATATGGCGACTCAGCCGAGCGGAGCCGAATAGTTGCATGGAAGAGAAGCGGTTAGCTCTCATTAACTCACCGCTCCTACGATCGTCGCGTAATGGGTAACGTCCAAGGTCTTGAAAGCGTCCAGAACAAATACAACATTTTTGGTTTGGTTTGAATACTTCTGCCCAGGCTCGAAAAGCCGAATCACCGCACGGCTCGGACTTGGCAATGGCACGTATAGAAGTCTTTCATTCGTCGTCTGGCGGCATTTCATCTTCAATGTATCTTAACAACGTGATACGCATCTCGGTAATATCGTTTCCTCTCAGGACGTCGCTGACGTAGTGTGCTTCAACCTGCATTTGGACCTGTCGTGACAGTGAGCCTGTGCAACACATGGCGGTCAAGGACATGACCGACCATCTCCAGAGCTCCTCTCAGTATACCACACAAGATGTTTGAATACCACAGCTCATCTTGGGCACGCCCGTCATCTGGTAGCTCGACAAAGTCCGCCAATGGGTTCTCTTCAAAAACTAGCGAGAATTGTTTATTATCGGCCGTCCAATTCGTAACCGTGGGTGTGATGTTCAGAAAGATCTTAAATCCTATCTTACCAAAACTTTAGCCTCGGATCTCGTTTGCAGCTAAATGTCTCTCGAAAGATTGGAGAGCACATTTGCACATACTTTGGATATAGTCTCTGCAGTCTCTCTCAGGTTGGCACATCTTTGAGTACCTGACTTGGCGAAGAAGTCCTCAACCAGACGCATGCCGATATTGTATCCCATCTTATCTAGCTGTTTGTTGACCTCCGCATAGTTGCTATCGAAATCTGAGCAGAGCTGAGCTACCATCGTACCATAGGTCAAGGCAACGAGCTCGGCATTGACCTTATCCACTCGGGTCCTTCGTTGCGTCAGGATTTTGTCTAAGTTCGGCGAACAGGCGAAGTTCGAGGGGAGAGAATAGAGGAGTGGATCAAGCAACATAATATTGACTTACTTCCATACCCTGTTGAGCACTTAGTAATGTCCGGTCCTGACGATGGTCGTGGTGGTACATACTCTTCTCCCACCCTTGCGGCCTTTGTTGATGCCATGAACGCTCAAATTTGTCAAATTAGGCCATCAAGGCGGAGTATCAGAATTTTCCGAGTGCCGAATTGCCTTTATGCAACATGTAAGGGCGTCTTCATGCAAATGATGGCGTTACTTTCGGAGTGGGCCGACATCGAGCTACACTAGCGTCGAATATTCAGCCTTATCAATATCTTGCCAAGCCGTAAGAAATATGCTCTGACCTCCTTTCTCAATCTCAGGTAGAGTTACCGTTGCTTTACTCTTACGGGTCTCCGCGACGCGAAGTCGCGCCAGTCTAAAGTGACTTTGAGCGATTAGTTTTTACAGGTCACGTCAGGTGTTATCGTCTGATGCTGTTTTTTTGATTGTAACTCTGCAAGAGTAGACTTGAACATCGAAGTAGAAATATTCTTTGAATTATCCCAGCTGTTGGGGTCGAAGGACTGCTTGGCGTGTACAGACCTTTCTTTTACCCGAGAGATGAGAGAGAGAGGAGACGAGGGTCGGTGGCAAAAGTCGTTGCACACTTTGGTAGGGCTTAGCGGGGATCGGTGTGCAACGACTATTGTCACCGACCCTCGAGAGAGAGAGATAGTCTCATAGTTCACTGCTCCTCGGCTGTAGTTGCAGAAATCCACCTTGATAAGGAGAAAGCTGTAGGGCTAGGGCTGTAAACTTAAGCTTTTCGTTAAAACTTACCTTAGGTCACTGAGACTCCTAAATTTGTTTCAATTGTGAGTATCAAGTCTCTGTTAATCTGACCATGGAATCCGTGTAAGAATGTATCGCAACCACTCAAACAATTCATTGTCCTCCTAATCTCCCCATACCGACATATACAATCGTCGACATGTCAGCTGCAAAGCGCCCTGCATCCAACTCCTTTGGCTCGTCCCAAATGGTAGTGAAAAGGCAGAAGTCGAACGCAGACATCAATGGCAAAGCAATTGCAGTCACCAATGGCGGTCCTGGATCAGGCGCCCTTATCCAAGCCGTAAGCTCACCCCTCCCCAACAGCTGCAAACGCCTCTGGAACGTGTGCTGAACTGTCACGAAAAGAGGGCCGGCTGATGGACCGGTGTCCTAGGTGCCCCGCACAAGTGGACTACAGGCTCCCATCATGGAGCTCACCGGTCAGTCCCTCTTCCTGACTCCCCAGCCAATGCCCATATTGACAATTCCTAGGCCACTCCGGCGAAGTCTTCGCCGCACGCTTCGATCCCTCTGGTCAGTACGTAGCCTCGGGCTCCATGGATCGCAGCATAATGCTCTGGCACACCTACGGCTCCTGCGAGAACTACGGCGTCCTCACCGGCCACAAAGGTGCCGTGCTCGACCTGCACTGGTCTCGCTCCTCCAGTAACATTTTCTCCGCCTCGGCAGATACGACGCTCGCATCTTGGGATCTAGAGACAGGGTTACGAATCCGGCGGCATGAGGGGCATGAGGAGATCGTGAATTGTCTTACTGCTTCGCCGCGAGGGGAAGAAATCTTGATAAGTGGTGGTGACGATGGATGTGTGGGCATCTGGGACCCGAGGGTAAAACGGGCGGTAGATTTCATCGAGACAGACTTCCCCATCACCAGCGTCGCAGTCGCAGAAGCAGGGAATGAGATCTACACCGGCGGTATTGACTGCGATATCCTCGCTTACGACATACGAAAGAAGGCAGTGGCATACCGCATGCCCGGCCATACCGACACCGTTACCTCCCTCTCCATCTCTCCAGATTCCCAATCTTTACTGAGTTATTCACATGACGGGCTAGCGAGAACGTGGGATATTAGGCCTTTTGCGCCTGTCGACCGGAGTTTGAAGTCCTTCGCAGGGGCGCCAGTGGGCGTGGAGAGGAACCTTGTGAGGGCGTGCTGGGATGGGAAGGGCGAGAGAGTTGGGGTAGGGAGTGGAGATGGGAGCGTTTGTGTTTGGGAGGCGAGGACGAGTAAGCTGGTCTATAAGTTGCCGGGGCATAGGGGAACGGTGAATGATGTGCGATTTGCGCCTGGGGATGAGCCGATTAGTGAGTCTACCCTCTCTTTGTTCGGCTAAAGCGTTTTTGCTAATAGGTGGCAGTTGTGAGCGGCTCTTCCGATCGAAAGCTGATACTCGGAGAACTTGGGAGCTAGCATTGATTAAGAGTTCTTCCGTATCGATATCCACACCAGTTCCATGTAAAACTAGTATACAGTACCCCGTCTTCCAGGTATACCTGGTGCCTCGAGGAGTTCCTGTCATCTCTTCGTTCTCAATGACAATGTCGCAAACTCCGCAGCTGGTCCAAATTTCTCGGGATATCTGATTTATGAACTCGCTCCTTAACCACTCCTCAACTCGATCTCGCCATCCGAATGGTACCGCCCCTCGAGAACACCGTCCCCGCCGCCCTTCTCTCCGCAAACAATGGCAACGAATCTGCTGCCGGCTCAGGCTCTAATAAGCCCTCAACCCGATCCCCAAACACACTCTCCGCGCGATCATTTGAGGTATAGCTCGGCGGTCGATGCCCAGTCCCAGCGAAGATCATCTCTCTCGCTTCTTGCTGCACATCCGTATTGTGTCCGGTTGCTTGCCAATGGATGAGGTTTGGGTCGGCGCGCTACGGTGAGGCAGGTCAGCATACTTTCAAGCCAACCAATTGATAAGACCAGAATAGACGAACCACACTACTTCTCCATAATCCATAAGCCGGCGGTGGAGGCGGCAGAGCTTGGTCTATTTCTTCCTCCTCGACCCTGCTATTGTCATCATGCAACCCCAACTCTTCGTCTCTCGTCAGTACAACAGGAATTGGTTGTCTGGGCCGCGCGAACCCCGCTTCCTCATTGGTATTAAGCGGTGACTGAAATTTGCGAGCGAAGCGCATTCTGGGTTCGAAGGCCAGCATGCAGAGACGGATCAGGTAGTGACAGAATAAGATAGTAAGGACGAGGATGAAGAATATAAAGACGCCATGGAAGGCGGCGCCTCGAAAGGATTCGGATATCGCGAGGGAGAGGTCTGTAGATTGTTAGTAGATGCTTTGCATGAGGGTAATATACATTGAGCCAAGGCTATAAGACGTACATATTGTCAGAACGATGATCGACAAGGTGCCGAACAAGAGACAACCGATTATCTTCTGTCTCATCTTCAGATCCTTGATTTGTGGAAAGCAAAGCCGTTTTTTCTTCACAGGCGCTCGCTTTGACCTCTTCCGTTGATGTGTCTTGCTGCGATTCTCACGAGGTGGAGAGCCCAATTCTGCACGCAGTTTTTCCAGATAGGTTTCGTGTCTTGAGTCAGATCCGTATGTGAGTTGCCTTGGGCCATAGGTTGGCGAATGAACTGGATCTATCAAACCGCGAGTTGAGGGATACGATCTTATTCCAGGCGCATGGTTTGGTTTTCCTCGCTCGGCTGCAGCGAAACAATAAGTGCTTGTGCGCGAGGTCTTCTTGGCATGAATTGGGGGTCTCCTCTGGTCCTTGTCGCGGACTGAACAGCCGTGAAGCCATCCAGAAAGCCGAGAGCCACGTGGAATGCGCTGACTGGCGATGATCCGATCCATCCTTCGATGTTGGCCTGGAGGGAAAGAAAGTACTGCAGAAGAGCTCTTGTCTAAGATCGCATTGCCACGTTCAGGCTCTGGGAAGGTCTCTTGAATCACAATCCTTGGACTCGCAAATGGACTTGAGCGCACATTGATCGAAGTCACGACTTTGATCCGCATAATATAGACCTCCCCGCTCCGCTGTTGATAAACAAAGCTGTGAAGATTCAGAGACGCGTCTCTGTTGACGTGAATTGCTTTTTGGTATAGACATTAGACTACAACCTTGTCGCAACCCGTCGATCTGGACACGTCGCTCTCGTCCAACGAGATGCGCTGCAGCGTCGCTTGCAAATCAGACTGAAACCAGCATCAATCGGATATTTAACGATTGGATGCGATGATGATTAGATGGTAAAAGTGTAGGTAGAAGGCTGTGCGATGGAATCGACTGGCCAGCCAGCGTCCGATTTTGTCCAACGGATGAAACGCTGTTCCAGCAGCGAAGAAAAATAAGGCAAAAAATATGTGTATGAGAAGAGCGCAGCAGGAAAGAAAACAACAAGAGGACGACAGGTATAAAGCTCTCAACCTGCAGAGCCAAGGGGCAGACGTCGCTTTTGCGAAGCAAGGAATGCAACGGAAAAGAATTTCTGTTTTGCATCATTGGTTACAGAAAGAGCTCAATAGCAGCAGTGTCTGTAAGCTCGGAGATGGCGAATAGGCCTGATACGCTGCTGGAATAATGCGCCTCGCCTGAAAATCGGTTGTAACAAGCAGTTGTCTAATTCAGGATTAGGCGCGAATCGAGGGGTAGGCAAAATCGCAACATAAGGTAACTTGAAACGAGTATGAAACCAGGGCAAGCAAGGCTCCTCCTGTCGCACCTGTTCCTGCATTTTGATAATTGATGCACACATTGTCACATACCGAGGGTTTCGGCCGCTTGGATATTTGGTTGGACTGCTGCTCACCGGTGCTTGTTGGAGATGTTGCCCTGTCTTGTCTAAACGTAATAAAAATAGACTCACCACTCGGAATCGAAGATCAGCCATTATGCTGTTGAGCTTATGTCATTCTCGAATCGACGTGCGATCTCCAAGGTCTCTCCATCCATCCTACTACCGCCTAGGAATGTAACACTAAAGGGCAATACACCTTCTGCTTCAGGCTTACCCTGGAGCTCCGACGCAGGACAAGTACCAGCTGGAACAGCCACAGCACATAGATCGAGAACATTGCCGAAATGTGAGAACTCGCCTAGCACGCTGTTCGTTGCGATTGGATCCGAGAGTACTTCCTCCAACGTCCAGTGCGTTGGAGCTGTAGCTGGATTATGATTTCCGAGTCAGTCTTGCTTGTTCAAGGAGGTGTGACGAGCCTTGAAACACATCTAGAGAGTGAAAGCTCCCAAGACATGTCTCGAGACTCAAGATTTGGTTCAAAAGAGGAACATGGACCCCGAAAATACGTACGGACTACCAGTACATCAATGCCACACGCGTCGTAGGCAAAGGTCTTTTCCGCTTGTCGAGTATACAGTGCTTTTGCTTGTAGATCTCTGTAAGCTTGTATCGCAGTACTTTGCCTCGCTACGACCTTTTCGAATATTTCTCCGACAACAGGATGGAGGTGTACCCGATTCTTCTTAAGCCAGTCGTCAGGCAGACTAGCAAGGCGTTCTGAGACGAAAGAGTCCTCATACAGGAGTTTACCCGCTTTCTCGAAAAGGCTCCAGTCTATTGGCCTCAAAAGCCCACCCATAGCGTGTAGACATTGGAGGCTTTCGTCGAATTTCCGACGGTAGGCTGGGTTGCAAATCGCTAGCGCTTCGGGTGGCGGTATGCCAAACTTGAAGGTCTTTGCCTGCAATCCAGTTGAGTTAATGTGTCTTTGTATCGGAGTGGTGACCTTAGCGTAAGGGTCCTCTTCGTCATATTCCGCACACAGATCCCACACAGTGCGAGCATCCGAGACATTTCCAGCAATGATAGCAACGCAGTCCAGTGAGAGACATGCTGGCGTCACTCCTTGAGCTGAGATCAATCCCCTAGTAGGCTTATACCCTACGACTCCATTGAACCCGGCAGGAACCCTTCCTGATCCAGCTGTATCTGTGCCAAGAGAAAATGCCACTAGACCAGCGCCAACACTGACACAGCTTCCCGAGGATGAGCCTCCGGAGATGTAGTCATAATGGAGCACAGAGCGTGGGGTTCCAAACGGAGACCGACATCCAGTCAGGCCAGTCCCCAGTTGATCAAGGTTAGTCTTGCCAATGAAGATCGCGCCTTGCCCCAACAGAAGGTCATATGCCGGAGCAGACTTTAAGGGGACACGTGCTATTGGAGGGCATGCGGTTGTAGTGGGGAGGCCGGCAATGTCGAAGCTGTCTTTGACGCTGAAAGGCACGCCAAAAAGTGGCGGAAGCCTTGAACGATCCGAACATTCAGTCAACAGCTTTCTTGCTCGCTCCAACGCCGACTCCTCTGTCTCCACATGAATCCAGACCGCAGGATCGACCTTGTTATATTTTTCGATTCTGTCAAACACCGTCTTGATCACAGTGACAGGTGACAGGCCCATTCGGTACGCTTTTTGAAGGCTTGGGATATCTAAAGCACCATCGAAGATTGGGCCAGTCTGTGCAAAAGTCTTATCGCTGACCGAGGCAGGCGACCAAGTAAACAGCGCGAGAGCATCCAGTAGAGGCTGTAGAGATGCAACGAATCCGAAAAGGCCTTCGCTCCAATGAATGATGTCGAGTACAGAAGATTTGAACTCTTCTTTGTAGCCGGCCGTGGCGTCCTCGACTCCGCCTATCCACGATGTTAGCTCTTGGGTATCTTCCTAAAGCAACAGATCTTGACAAAGCAGCCCAAAATTCGGCCTGATGCCGATGAAATCCGCCAAATCACATGTCTTACAAGCTCCAGAATCTCCAAAGGATGGGCTGAAGAACCAAGTATATTATCATACTACAGATTGCCCAAGCCAATGAAGTCTGGAAACAATTGCTCGTTACTCAAAACGTCGGTCAAACGGTACAGTCCGCGAGCTTCAAGCTCCAAAGCCAAGGGCTTGATGCCCAAGAAGCAATGTCTTCCGAAGCCAATGAGTGGTATCAAGCTTACTCACAGCACTCGAAGCCTCGGTCATTTGCCTCACGAAAAGTTGTATCAAAGCAACACTCCGTAGTCACACCACAAATGATGAGATGTGTGATGGCCTTGGCTTTTAACTTGACCATTAAATTGGTATTGAAGAAGGCTCCTTTTCCAGGTTTGTCTATGACAACTTCTCCAGGAAGTGCCTGCAACTCATCAACGAAGTCGTGGCCGCGTTCATCACGGACCAACAGCCGTCCCATCTCTCCTTTGTCGCCAATGACTTTTAGATCCTGTGCACTGCCCGGACAGCCCTTGTTCCTGATCAGTTTGTTGGATGGACAGTCTGATAGGTCAGGCTTGTGGCCCTCTCGAGTATGAAATATGGCCAGGCTCGCTTGACGAAAGGCGTGGAGAAGTTTCTTGGTCGGAGCAATAGAAGCTTGTACGTCTTTGAGAGAGCCAGCCTCTATCTCTCCGAAGCCATTGGGGAGCAGAAAATCTCGCTGCATGTCGATTATGAGCAGCGCCGTGTGTCTCGGCGGGAAAGCATAAGGATATGGCTTCGCGTCGACGGTAAGCATTGTAGGGAGTGACTTTGTAGATTCCATGATTTCCGGGAAGAGTAGATGTTGAGCGATTCTATTTCGTGGAGATTAGTAGTCACTCGAGGGACAAACTGCAGATGGAGTGCGGGGGAGCAGGCACAGTGTTATATATTTTAAGTAGAATATGACTATGTAGAGTCTATAAACTACACTGCCAGCATCTTGGAACACTCCGCCCTCGACAGTGACACCACAGCTGGCTCTGAGGCCTGTGGAGCTCTGAAGGGGCGACTGCACGATGAGCCACGAGAGGGGGAACTTCTCTGGCCGTGCCTTCCACGCTAGCAAGTCATAGCGCTCTCACTACAATGCGAAACATGACTCGCATGAAATACTCAAAGATTCTTCCACATCTTGATCACGGCACCAGAATTGAGGACATCTAGAGTCTTTGGAACGTAGAGACGCGTGGGTCTCCGCAGCTAATCATACAGAGAGCGCTGGATCTTGGGTAACAACAAGAGCTGGCGTAGCTAAAGATTGAGAGTTGAGATCAATTATCAGTATCCAGTATCTGAGGAACTCGAATCCAAACTCATGCAGGCCGAAGCAAGCAATGCCTATATTTTCTAGAGCTGAGCCCTTACCAATTGACAGTCCTGCCACATCCCGTCTAGCCAACAAAAGGCAACTCCCACGAGCAACTTCGTATTAATCTGCCAACACAGTCACAAACTCACACAGTGATTGAAAGGATCGAGTCAACCAGCGGAAGCCCAGGGTAAATTTGCACTCGTGCTACCCGGCGCTGGGAAATTTCTCTCTATCTCGGCTGGCTATTACGTTGGATTTTGAATCGAGAGCGTCCACTCGCAAGGCTTCTACAGAGCTCAGTGAGCCACATATTATGCCTCCGTCGAGCAAGATACCACGGCAAATAGCAGGCTACAACGTAGTTCCGCTGTCTCTCCCACCGCTACCCTCATTTCCTCAAGCCGCAACCCACTACCTCTACCTCGCACCACATCAACCAAAGATCCCAACGCCAACTGCCTCACGGGCGTTATTTCTCGTGAACGTACCATTTGACTCAACCGCATCACACATCAAGCATTTACTCTCAGCTCAGATAGGACTACCCGCGGGGAGGATTGAAGATGTGCAATTTGAAGGTCAAAGGGAAAAAAGCAGCGGCATGGACGAAGCATCCATTCCAAAGGTCAATCAGAATAAGAAAAGCAAGAAGCGAAAGCGGGGAAACAGTGTAGGCGTCATAGAAGACATGAAAGGTGCATCACTGCCGTCTGTCTGGGATCGCGAACTGCAGACCAATGGTCTCACTGCTGTCGTTTTATTCGTCGACCGAGCGAGCATGGATGCGGCTTTGAAAGCCGTCAAGTCGATACGAAAGGAGGGGGATGAACTCGTTTGGGGCGAAGGGTTGGGTGGCAATATTCCAGCGTTAGGTTCTGCGAGTCAGTCACTCATTGTCTGCGATCTGCTAGCAAACTCCTGCTGATACAATAACAGGATACCTTAACCACCACAGCCTTACTTACCCTAACAAAGCCGAACTACTCGAATCGGTCAACAACTACATGACAGCTTTCGCCAGCAAAGAATCCTCCCAAGCCCGATCACTGGCTCGGCAGAGGCAAGAGGCTGACGCCGATGGCTTTATTACTGTTACAAGGGGGGGGAGGACGAATCCAGCACGACAAGAAGCTGCTCAAGAGCAGGCTGAAAAGCAGAAGGAGAAACAGAGGGGACTGGAGGATTTCTACAGGTTTCAGTCGAGGGAGAAGAGGAAACAGAGGGCTGGCGAATTGGTGAGAAAGTTTGAGGAAGATAAGGAGAAGGTTAGGAAGATGCGAGAGAAAAGGGGAAGATTCAAGGTAAATTTCGATTATAGTCCATGCATTGCTTTTTTGGTATGCTAATGGTGGTGTGCAGCCCGAATAAGCCATGTTGCGACATCGAGGTCCAACACATCCACTTCGAGATCTGCCATCCGGTCTTTCTCTGCGACCAGTGATCTAGCGTAGATATCGACCGCATCTAACCAAGCGTGTTAAGGACGCCGGATCTCGAGCTTCCAATGTAAAGGAATCAGGATTATAGCAAACCCAATCACATTATGGCGAAGCAGGTTTGCTAAACGATACTGCTCCGGCGGGTTTCTACTTGGTAAGTCCTCCAATTAGGTAGCAATCTCTCCCCCATCTATCGTGTACGCGACATGATGAGTTCGCTGGGGCCATAGGAACGCCTTCAATGCGAAAAGCATTTGACGCGATATGTCTACAATACCAGCTTCACAAATCTTCTCAAACATCTGAGATCTCTGCACGATTCTCAATGTCATCTCAATTCTCGGATGTCCCTCGATCAATCATTAAGGAACGGTCGAGATCTTTTCGTAATAGGCTAATCTCCGAGACCAGGAAAAGTTCCGAGGGCTAGATGCTTGACACACTCGGAATGAGAGGACGAAGCATCGTCTTACATGCATGCAAGCAATCGATCATTATTCCATACTTGCGAAGTCTCTGTTACAACACGTGATTCCACAGCCGTCAATCGATTTGCGGCGTGAGTGGCAAGCTGCAATTGCAAACCTCGTTATAGTGCTGGCTGCGCAGTTCGGAATGATTTGTTGATGAACTTCAGGACCGTCTCTAAGTCTCGGTGTGCTAGAGTGACTAGAGTACCCAAGGCCAAGCCGTCGAGAATGTCTAGGCAGAGCAAAGCCATCTGCTCAAATATTCAAGTCAAAACACCTCACAGCTGTGGAGAACATCCACATCGATCTTTGCTGACTTGAAACGCTGTTGTCCGCCGAGAAAGGTTACCGCGCCGAAATCTGCTGCACTAGTGCCACCTGAAGTGTGGCACATTCATGTCTGAGACGACGACCTTCCTTTCACCCCAAAACCCCTCCCACCTCCAACAAAGATCCATTTTCATATGCTGTCAGGATTCGCCAAAGGGTGAAAAATTATGCAGCAGTCCCTCAACTACCGGTGTGCTTGATTAGATTGAATGATTGTTAGGTAGCGGCAGATGCGAACGATATTGGAGGGACGTCGTCCCAGACTCATACACTACGCTCTAATGCATTGTTGCGTGTGTGATAGTGGCCGTCTGATATGTCACTGAAGGCGGCTGACGGACGGTGCGCCTTTCGCAGTTGGTATTAGGTGGCTTGGCAACATCTATAACCTCCCCCAGTCCTTCTGTCATCCTTTAATCCTCTTCAACGGTCTTACTCAATCAATTGTCTCTCTCTCATTGATTTTGTGCTGTATATTCCTTCATTCATTCATTGTTTTCTTTCTCTCATTCAGCCCAGAGCATTGATCTGCTACTTCTGTCTTTTCCTATCAAATATCTTGCCTTCTCACAGCGTTATCCAGGATGCATTTGCACCATGTTCTGGCCGTCGCGACTACAGTGTTGACCACAGTTTCCTCGTGAGTACCAAATTATTTCACATGCACGTTTAAACAGTATGCCGACGTGCAATGGCAGATTTCCGCATAACCAGGCCAAAAGGCAACTAGATGGCTATCAGCCCCCCGTCGTAACAACTGCAATCTCTTCAATTAAAACTTCTTTCACGGCAACTATCAAATCGACCACGCCCAAAACGCACACAACGAAATCCAAGCAACCTAAGCGGACACACACCCACGAAACCGCGAAGCATACATCTACCAAGACTGGAAGCTACACCTTCCTGGGTTCCTTGGGTGAGGTTGGAACAAGCGTGCCGTCATTTTTGGGAACCAATCCGTAAGCGAATCGGTCCTGGCCCATTAGCATAAAAAGCTGATAGTTTTCCCAGATATGGCTCTTATCCGACAGGGTAATTGATTCCCTTTTATTGATGGTGCACGACTTTTCCTATTCTCGCCACAATTTGTCGATCTTGTTAATCTTAGGTGTCTGTTGCTTGTTGCATAATTGACATTCTCATAGCACGAATCCACTGGGCTCTTGCTACCTCGGAGCAGCCTATGGCTGCACATCCGGTGGTACAGGCGGTCCCAGCCTGACAAAGTTGCCGCCTCCTATCTATCCAAACACGACGGCGACCTACACTTCCTCAGCGAGTCCCAAAGTTGGCCCTCATGGGCCTCCTCTTCACGGACCTCCTCCTCATGGGCCTCCTGGTGGATTTCCGGCTTTTCCAGCATCCTCTCTTAGCGCCCTTGAGGCTGGTATAGCGGCTTCCCCCACTATATCCAGCACTGGTATTGTCACCTACCAGAACCTTATTGGTCACCCAATCGAATCTGGCGCAGTCCCTCCATTCAGCACCGGAATCGCCGGTGGCCCACCTCCAAGCTTCCCTGGTGTGCCTTCCAATGGACCTTCTCTTTGTCCACCTCCTATTACTCTCACCTTTACGAGTACAGCCACCGTGACATTTACAGAGCCAGCTCCCGTGGCTCCGTTGACAACGCTGACGTCGATTCAACTGTCATCGGCACCCTTTGGGCTGGGAAACGGTACTATTTTTCATGGGCCCACTGGTGGAACGGGTACGGGATCGTACTTGACGACCATTCGTACTGCCATCTCTTCCAACACCTCTGCCAAAACCTCTGCCAAGATCTCTCACGGAATCTCGACCCTAACCTCTGCCAAGACGTCTAACGAAGCTGCTGGCAAGATCTCTGACAAAACCTCGGCACTGACCTCTACCAAAACCTCCGCCACAGCTGCTGCTCTCTCGCCACATAATTAAGAAGGGAGATATGCTTGGGGCGCTATGGTTAAACTCGTCAAAGGATGCCTTAAAATAGTAGGAGCGTTGTGTACGCTTGGGACTTGTCTATGGAGGTATTACGAGTGGTTTCTGTTATATGTTAAATGGAAATTGCTGGGCTGATGGACAGGATCGAGGCTTCTCTTGTTTGTACCGAACCCACCAGAATCTTGAGAGTCTACTCTCTTTTGGCCGTGATCTGAATAAGCGTGTCACAGTTTTGCCCATCTTTTCTTTCTTAGGCACATGGCCCGATTGGGCCTAGCGTCTCAAGCCCTGCAAATAGAAACGCCATAGGTAGTTGTTATTCTTTTCATGCTACCACCACAGAGTTATCACACATGATTGAGTCCCTGACAAGACGCTGGAATCTGGAATCATTGGCGCTTCATGTACACAAATTAGTAAAACTAGCTTCATTGCATACAATCACGTTCATTGTGGTGATTCCCATCATGTCCATCATTGAGCTCGACCCCTTTGGCGACTGAGCGTTACCCTTCAACTACTTACATGATGCGTCCGATTAGAGATCAGACGACGACGGCCATTCAACCGAGACAAAGCGTCTGTCAGCATACTGGTATGATATAACTCTCTCAATTAATTATGAGATAACCTTCCGCGAAGTAGCTTTCTGTTTCGCTATCTTCAAAAAAAAATTCAAAGTACCTAGGATAGAGCAATGAACGATACGAGAGCATGTCGGTTAATGGAAACCCTGCATCGAGCAGGCATGAAGGCCGTACGTGGACTCGTGGGCAACGGAAACCCTGTAGAGTATTGAGACAGGCACACAAAGTTGGTGTCCTGTGGGGAGCAGTAAATACGAGGTCATGCGACTTATCAGAATTCGGAATTTGATGTCCACCGTAGAAATTTAGTCACTCGCGCAGAAACTCCTCATCCAAAAATGAGAACCTGGAACGTTGATTTTGGTGCTACGGTGGCCAGTTAGCGCTATGCCATGTCCCGAAGCCTTTTGCCACATGACCTCGTACACATCTGTGAAGCCCGTCCTAAGTAAGTAAAACCGAAGCGGAATGAAAATTTTCGGCGTCTCAGACAGCCAGTTTTTCCGACAGCTTGCCTGCTTACCGGTTCAAGGCTTCGAAAGGCATTGGGCTTTATCTCATACTGCACCACCAGGTCACTCCTACCGTGCTTCAGTGATACCTGTATGCTCAATTTTGTACGGTGTATGATACCGTAAAGTTCTTCCAACAGCGTATCAGGGGCCAATGTTCCTCAGGTATTCCATCAGCAGAAAGTGTCTTCAATCTACCAAAAGAGCATGCTCAGAGTATGTGGGACTCAAGCATTAATACACCTCTATCTGCACTATAGTGCTATTGCTGTGAGGAATAGACTAAGCTCCATTCGGACTAGCCTATCTATTATGAAGATCACTGAAACCATAGTGGAGACCATAAGGAAATAGCATGCAGGTGGGCATGCTCCTGACTATATACACGAAGGACGCCTGGAAGTCGGCCCCTGAGCCCCACCTGATTCATAAGCATTTGCCACCAACAGTGGGTCAAACCAGGGGGCTCCTTTCCGGGCCACTAGCCGGCTCCACTGGCATACAAGCGAGGCAATTACCATCCTCGCAACAGCTATTCGTGATTGTCCTGAGGCTCCCACCCACCAGTCAACTGACGCAACACGATCCGATCCGATCCGATCCATTACTTTAAATCGGACCTCGACGTAAGACCTTCGGACCCACCTCGACAGACAACCACGCCTCCGCCCTTCTTCAATAATGGTAAATCCCAAACAATATAATTGTCTATACAAACACGCTCGTCCTTCGAGGCTGCTTCGGCCATCATGGCAACACCCAACATACCCAGCACCTTGGGTATTCCATTTGAGCACACACCAGTACTCATCATAGGCGGTTCAATGGTCGGCATGACTTTGAGCGCCCTGCTCGCAAGCCACGGTGTATCAGGATGTGTAACCGTAGAAAAACATCATTCGACCGCCATACATCCACGTGCAGCTTTATTCCATCGTAAGTTCCAGCTTTCCTCCCATGCTGAAAAAGAGTCTCTGATGACGGCATCATCCAGCACGTACTATGCAAATATACCGTGAACTTGGCCTCTACGACGCCATGCGCCAAGAAGCTGCAAAGCACTACGATGAGCACGCCAGCATTGTCAACGTGGAGTCGCTTGCCGGCCGCTTTCTGGGATCCTTTATGAAAAACCTGAACGAGGTATGTGTTCACAGATATCTCGCCATGCCCATTGACCTCTCCAGGGCATCGAGTCAATATCGCCCACAATGCGTCTGTTCCTCACGCAACAGATGTTCGAGCCCATCCTCCGGAAAAAGGTCATCGAAGAGGGCGGTGATCTTCGTTTTTCCTCTGAATTGATTGAGTTTCAGCAGGACGCAGACGGTGTGACTGCCCTCGTGAGGAACACGGAGACCGGCGAAGAGACCCTAATTAGATCAATGTGTGAGTTAAAATTTTTGAGTCATTTCTTCCGGATTCGTACTACGTTTTGAGTCGCAAGACTTGCTGTAGAAGTGAAAGGCTCCCAGGGGATGTTTCACGACTGAAGTCTCATCCAAAAGAGATATTCTGACCCCGATATTATCCAGACATGGTTGCAGCTGACGGCAACCGCTCGATGGTAAGGGAAAAGCTCGGTATTGGCCTTGATGGACACGGCCTCCTGTCACACTCGATCACCATTTACTTCGACATGGACGTCGGCAAATATGTGACGGGCAAGTATAACGGTGTAATCTATGTAAACAATGACACCGTGCGAGGCTTCTTCCGCATCGACAAGAGTGGACGAGAGGGATTCTTAGTGATCAACACTGCTGGTGAGCGCGGCACCGAACGGAGTAGATACCCTGCCGACAAAATCACCGACGAGCGTGCCCAAGAAATGCTCCGTGCTGCAGTCGGCGCCGATATTGACTTCAAAATTACGCTCATCTCCCCGTGGCGGGCTGTCTGTGACAACGCCGAGAGATACTCCCAAAAACGTGTCCTACTGGTCGGCGATGCGGCCGCAACTGTGACGCCACATGGCGGCTTTGGCGGCAACACGGGTATTCAGGCATCGCACAACCTCGCCTGGAAGCTTGCCCTTGTCTTAAAGGGTCAGGCCGGCGCAGGCCTTGTTGAGCAATCCTACCATGAAGAGCGCCACCCAATAGGTAAGAAAACGACTAATCAAGTCTTCGAACGCTACATTAGCCGCACCGCGCCTGAGCTCAAGAGCACCGGTGTTGAAATCGAAGAGGAGGTGCCGGAGCCACACTTGGAACTAGGTTACAGGTATAACTCTGGCGCACTCGATACTGTGCTGCACACAGCCATCATCGAGGATCCTACGAGTGCCACTTCGTCCCCTGGCTCCATTGCCCGCCACGTCGTAGTCGATATCCCAGGCCATGCCGACAAAATTCCCCTTGCAGATCTTTTTGGCCATGCGTTTGTTCTTCTCACGGGTCCCGAGGGCCAAGAGTGGGCCTCGGCTGTTACTGATCTTAATCGGGAGACTTCGTTGCCCGAAATTCGAATCTACATCGTTTCCGGCGATCAGTTTTGCACCAAATACGGAATATCAGCATCGGGGGCTGTCCTTATACGCCCCGACGGCTTCGTGGCCTGGCGAGAGCATCATGCGGCCATACCCGGTCACCATACAAAGGGCGTCCCTGATCCGAGCACAACGGTTCAAGAGGTAATGAGAAAGATCTTGTACCTCGAGCCTCTCGCGGCCACGTAAAAGAATTGTTCGCGGACCAAGGCGGAGACGTTATTGCTCACCAGCGCATTACACATTAGGGAAAAGGCTGTCAAAAAAGGAAATGAGTGAGCCCAAGGGGAAGCTGGAGCCGCTGCACGAGTGGCTGAAGGATCTGAGGCGCTGGGGAGAGCTGCAAAATGAGACGGCGCTGCTGGCGATGAAGATAATGCCGTGGGCAGAGAGGCCGCCGGAAAATTCTACGTCAGACCGCCTAGGGCCAAACCAGAAATGAAGAACCAAAAGCGAACAATGCCGTGACTCAGCCCATGTCAGTTTTATGGTAAAATATTCTTGCAGCTGAGCAAATCAGTATTAAGTCCTTGAACATGATTTCAATTTGGGGGCGCTGAACTTTCAACCTTCTTGACAAGCGTAGGCTTAATCCCCCGAACACCTGACATTTCAAATGCTTTGAAAGCCATAGGGACACAAAGCATCGGCCCATAGCCCGAGCTATTCGCCCATTGAACAGTCTTTCGATTCAACGATGTAAACAACTGCCGGTACCAGGCCATATCTTAGCGTCCCAGAAATGGTTTGGACCCATCTTGAACAGTTTTATTCCTACGAAGTTGCCTCGAAAATCCAACAAAATATCAGAAGTTTACGGTACGTAGCGCATATTTCTGCACCCGGTCACATTGATTAGCGGACGACACTGCCAGGAACGCGCGGCATACAACCTCTATCTCGGCGTATTCGGAGTGATTTGGATCGTCATTGGACCATTCTATTCGCACAGATATGCCTCACAGAGCCGGCAGACTGCCAAATGTACACGGTAAGTAGCCTGTGTTTCTTGCTCGGCCCACGTTGCAAAGCCGGCGATCCATACTTCGCCTGGTTTCCTCATCTGCGTTGTTGGTATTGCCTTAAGCTTGGGCGCTGCCGGTTTTCGCCATGAAACGACCTCTTGAAAATTCTGCGGTTAGTGATGTATTCCAGAAAGCCCTCGCATTCCCAACCTGACATGTAATGCAGAGCCTGATATGACGAAGGCGCCAGCAGATACCTCTTCCTCGAGCTAAACATCCTCACCTGCCGCCTGCGCATCTTTGACATTCTGATCCCAATCCGAGCCAGGCTCATACAAGACTACAGCCAGTCTCCCACGGAGACCTGCTTGCGTGTGAACAGGGCATACCGAACGCTGTTAAATACAAACAATTTGCTTCGAACCCATGCCAGTGTTACCATGTCCGCCAGTTCCAGTTTTTCCGGAGATATACTGTCGTTCTGCGCCGTCACCGTCCCTAGCAGTCCATTTCTACCACCCGGCGTCTCTCGTGATGGTGCCCTCTGGGCGCATGACGGGGAAACTACCGACGGTACACTTTTTCTCGATAGGCTAGTGCCAGTAAGGAGTGATCAGCGAAACCCATCTGGAATTTATTAAACTAGTAGCTTACCAGTAGGGTTGGTACCCGTCACGATCACGGGCAAGGCAGTTTTGTTTCTCCACGCTTGAACACTATTGTCGGCCGGCCGTCTGGTGACACATTGGAGAGACTGAAAGAATGGATGCGATTGTCTTGGCGACGAAAGCTATACAAGGCCTCGTTGCAAGCTACTGCGTTTGGTGTTCCGTAGACGTCACCGCAGATGGAAGTGCTCCAGGCTATGACTCGATGGAGGTTGATGGCTTGAAGTAGGGACAGAAGCACTGTTGCGAAAAGATATTTCATGATGAGAGCAGATGGTGGAAAGGAGGGAGGGGGAAGGGTTTGAAAGGAATATCCCGAGAAAAGGGTGTTCAAGATTTGACGACCAAGGCAGTGTTCGAGGGTTGTTGTTGCTGTTTGAGGCGACAAGCGATAGTTCTTTGCGGTACGCTGTAAGATTCGTACCTTGTTGTTGTTTAATCAACGGCGTGTCTCACAAGTCCTGATCATATGTTGATAAAAAACCTTGTGCTCTAACAAAACTCAAGGAGAGATCTTTATATATATTGGTTACCACGGCCTGTACAGAACAACGACGTCCAACACCGAATCTTACAAACTCGGGACCCTTCAACCCAACTTGGGAATCAGCACTGTTGGCGAAAAAGCACTACATCAGATGTGAATTTCCACCCCCCCCCCCTTCAATCCTTGTCGTGTCTCCGTTTCAGCCGCCTCAAGTGAGTGGTCAAAGTTGATCCAGAACCATATGTTGGGCGATTCACAAATTGGCATTCATGACCCTTGCCAGCACAATTCTTTGTGTAGTAACCCTGAGCAACGGAAATGCGAACGCAGCGATGATGTTTCTACAATACCATCATGGTTGCCTCTCGTATGATTGGTTGCAA
The DNA here is from genome assembly GCA_009733775.1 of Alectoria sarmentosa. Lineage (NCBI taxonomy): Eukaryota > Fungi > Ascomycota > Lecanoromycetes > Lecanorales > Parmeliaceae > Alectoria > Alectoria sarmentosa. Next base: position 33,109 of record WOGZ01000265.1, read on the forward strand.
CTCTGTACGGGTGCCCAGCTAGAGAATGATTAGGAGGTATGACGGTTAAATTCATGAGAGGTCGCATGCACGTATCATTCACTCCCAAGCACCGAATTCACGATATGAGGAAACTTATCTTGAGCCAGTGCATGCTCATCAGCTTGTCTCTGCTTGGACTTTCATTCCGGCTACCTTGGTTGCTCCATAGCTGCGTTCACCACCTCTTCCTTCACGGCCTCCGTTTCTTCCCCCTCCACGGCCACTTCGAGCTTCACGCCTCCTTCATCAGGTATGCCTTTCTCGGTCCTCCTCTGCTTCACCCACTCACCCAGCCCTCTCCAGACCTCTTCCTTCTCAAGGCGCGTCATCCCCACCGCCAGACGACTGGTCGTAGTCGCCACAAAGACTCTCGCCCCTGGCCATCCCTCCCCGTCCTCAGCCTCCACAATCCCCATCCTCTCCGCACCATCCTGCCAACCATACCTGAAATCATCCTTACCGCACTTCCTCCCGTGCCGGACTCGCCAAATGCTCTCCCAGATGCTCTTCCCCACAATTGCCACACTCTCAGGCCTGTACTTCCTGATCTTCTCCTCCAGAATCGCCACGCCCTCATCCATCTCGCTGTTGCTCAGCTCCGCGGCATTCTTCGTAGGTCTGCTCACGATATTGGTATTCCCGAGCGCATATAAACGCGGCAGATCTTGATCCTCTTCTGGCTTACAAAGACGTGGCGTACAACCTGAGCTATGTGCCAATTTCCAGAAGAGGTTGGAGGGATGAGAGTATGCGTGGCCCGTGGTTGCGGTGCGGATACCTGGGTTGAGGCCGATGAAGATGCAGATGAGATTGGGGGCAAGAGAGTCAGTGAGAAGGTTTGTTAGGTCTGCGTATTTCGAGGGCGGAGCGTAGGATGAGGACTGGGGCTTCGTCTTTTTGGAGGGAGCGGGGGAGACGGAGGAGGCGGGCTCAGTAGCTTTGCGTTTGAGGGATATCGCACGTGATGATGCTTTCCGTCCCGGCGAAGACGTAGCTTGTGCAGTGACTTTGCGGACAAAGATTGGTGCTAGCGCAGGAGTAGGAGACGTCTGAGTCGAACTCAAACCCCTGGTGACGCGTCTAATAGGCGATGGGGTCTCTGCGAAAGCGTACTGCTCGAGAGTACCCTTAAAGCTGGGCGGGGGTTTCTGTTCCACCTCAATGGCCTTCTCTTGGGACGACATCATTCGCAACAGCGTATCTGTAATATCCTCTGCCGACGAAGAGGAGACCGAGCTGTCCAGGGCATCGTAGACGGCCTGGGCGTTTTTGCGTTGCTCGAGAAAGCTGATGGCCTCGGGCCGTGAATCATCAGGCAGTCTTTTGATGACTTCCCTCAGCTGTGCATTGTAATGCTCATCGACCTGTTCAAAGTCAGTCATAGTTGAGAGTGATTGAGAGTAATTGAAAGTGATGGCGAGTGTGACGAGAGTGATGGAGGGTGCAATATCAATGCGTACTGTAAGTGGCCAGGCACCAGGGTCTGCATATTCTCCCACGCGAATCCCACGTGATTTTCTGACCCCTGTCGTTAGATACTCGTAGGGTTTACTAGCGGCACGATGAAGATTGCACAAACTACTAAGCTATCCTTTGCTTGTATATGTATTCATTGATATTATCTATTACTGTTAAAGCGAAAGGCTTATAATCAAGTGTCAAGGTTAAAAGCTTCTTCAACATTACTTTTGTTTAATCTATTAAATCTTCTATTTAGAAAAAAAAGAATTTCGTCTTCGAAGTTTTTATTCAATTAATTTAACATCGATAGATGTTTTAAAAATCTGTTTTAAAAGATCGATTATTTTTTACTTAAAAGTCGTTGCAAATCGACTTTCGAATTCGTTATTAAACTTTTTTTTAATATTAATAATAAGTTTCAAACGAAAACGATTTTTAAATTGTTTTTTCTTAATTTACGTAAATCGATTTTTCGCTTTTTATAAATATTTTAAGTTTATTATCTTTTTTTTTTTTTTTTTTTTTTTTTTTACTTTTTTAATATAAGTATTTTTGTATTTTTATTTTTTTTACTCTTTTTTCGTAATAATTTTTTAATATAAAATACGATATTATTATTAAAATTAAAGTTATAATATTTTAAACATCGATATTAATATACGTTTTTATTAATAATTTATTAAATAAATAATAACGAAAAAAATTTAATATATTAATTATAAATAATAATATTATATAAACGTTTAAGTTATTTTTCTTTTTATTAATTAATAAAACTTCGTTTTTATTCGTTTCGAATAAATCGATAAATATTATTTAAAAAAAAATTAATAATTCGCCTCGATTCAATTTTATTAAATTAATTATTCGCGTTATTTTTTTAATTTTTTTTATTTATAAAATATATTATTAACGTCGTTAAGCGAGCGTAAATAAATAAATATATAAAAAACGTAATATTATTATTAAGTTAAGTAATTAAATTATATAATAATATTAATTTTAAAAAATAGAAAAAAACTTCGAAAAAACTTTATTATATAAAAAAATAAAATAAAGTTAAGTTAAAATATTTTAAATTTATATATATAGTTAATTATAAATTTAGAATTATTACGTTTTTTGATCAGCGCTCGAATAGCGACTTTTAGGTCTCTTAAGCGCCCTTATTAAAAATTTGTATACAAAAATCTTATATTTTTTACATTTACCTTTTGTAAAAACATAAATATTTTATAATTTCGCAAATTATAAAACTCGATTTGCGCTTTTTAAAAATATGAAAATTATGAAATTTAAATGTATATATATTAATATATATTTAATTCAAATATATTATTATTTGAAATAATAAAGCGATTTTCGAAAAACCTTTACGCTTATTTAACGAATTATTTTCTTTTTTAAATAACATTATAATTCTTTATTATATTTACGAAATTATTATATCGTTAAAATCGTATAAATTTATTTTATAATAATAATTATATAAATATATAATATAAATTTTTAAAAGTTGCGAGAAATCGATTATAAAAAATTTAATACATTTTTTATATATTTTTAAATAAGCGCAATTTTATATAAAATTCGTAAATCGTAAATAATATAACGATAAAATTAATAAAAAACGTAAATTTCTCGCTTAATAATCGTAGATCGTAAAACGTAAAATTCGAATTCGAAAAAAAAAAATCTAAAAAAAGAAAAAATTCTAAAAAAAGAAAAAAATTCTAAAATTAGAAAAAAATAACAATTCGTTTCAAATTTGCATAAAATTTATAAATTTAATAAATAATTAAATTTAAAATTTCGATTCGAAAAAAAAAAATTTAATTTTAAAAAAAACAATTTAAAAAAAAAGTTTAAAAATTAAAATAAAACATTAATTTTTTATATTTTAAATAAAATTTATAAATTTAATATTTTTATAATTTTAATATATTTATAATTTAAATATATTAATAAATTTAAAATTTTAATTAAAAAAAAAAAAAAAAAAAAGTTTAATCGACGTTAAATTTTAAGTTCGTTTCGTCTTCGTTTGTTTTTAAATATTATAAATTTAATTTATAAATTCTAACTTGTAAAATTTTAGAAATTTTAAAGTTTTTTTTTCTCGAAATTTATATTTAATAATTAATAAAATATATTATATTACACACTTAAATAATAATATAAATATAATTATTTCTTAATATAATTTTGTTAAATTTTTATATAAAATTTTCTAAATTAACTTAACACAATTTATTAATTTATTAAATTTTATTATAATTATAATTTTTAATAAATAAATGTAATCTTTTTATTGTAAATCGAGATCGAATATAAAATTTAAAAGTTTCGTCGTTTCGCTCGATTCGACAATATAAGAATTTAAATTTAAATTTATATTAAAATTAATACTCGTTTTCTTTTTCATCGTTTTTTTTCGCTTTTAATTAAAAATGTATTAATTAATACTTATTCAATTTGAATTTCGACGCGTGTATTATTATTTATCGTTTAATCTCGACGTAAATCTTTTTTACTACTTCGCAATTCGTTAATTTTATGAGTTTTTTCATAAATACATTAACATCGTCGATATATATTAATATTAAATTTTTTTCTTTATATAAATCGACGATGTTCGCATTATAAAAAAATCTATCTTTACTTTAACATCGTATCGAAGTAATTCGTTTTCGAGTATAACGATAGTTATAAATTTGTTATTTAAGAAACTTTTAATTTAATAAATAAAATTTTCGTTAATATCTCGCTTATAAAAATTATATATTAATCGTAAATGTAAAACGTTATCGAAAACGTCTTTTATATTTAATATTAATAATATTATTATTTAAATGTTCTCGAAAATTCATTTTTTTTAATATTATATAAATTACGTTTTTAATTAAAAAGAGATTTCGCTTTCTCGTATATTTTAAAAAGAAAAATTAAAACATTTTATTAATTAACTTATTTTTATAACGATAATTTTTTTTTTTCAAATGCTAAAAAAAGCGATTAATTAATACGATTTAAATTAAATATAATTGATTTCTTCGAATATTTTTAATAACATCGTTTTAAAATAATATCGTAATTTTAAATACGCGTTATATAATGTTTTATATAAAGGTTTTATATTTTTGAAAGTAAAATATAAAATTCGAAACTTTAATTTATTTTCGTCGACGACATTATTAAAATAATTCGTAAATATTATTTATTTAAATTTTTTTATTATGATAAATAATGTTATAATTTTAGTTTATTTTTTTAATACGCGACTCGATTAAGTTTAGCGTTTTAATATTATTTATCTATTCGAGCTTTATAATATATAAATTTCTTTATAATTATTATTTCGTTTATATTAAAATATAAACATTTAATATTAAATTTCATTTTTTAATAAATAAAAACTCTTTCGATAATAAATATTACTATTTTTTAAAATCTTTCAAATCGATTTATTTCGCTTAAAAAAATATGTTTTAAAAAACTCATTTTTTCTTCGATTTCGATATTAATAATATTATTTAATTTCGCAAGTTTTGAAATAAAAATCGAATTTTTAATTTATTCGTTTTTAATTTACTTTTCGAATTTTTAAAAATTATTATTATTATCACATTTTTTTATATATTATTTTTGATTATTAATTTTTTTATTTTTAATAAATCTCTTTTTAACGTTACGAGCGTTATTTAATTTTCTTTTATTTTAATAATTTCGAATTTATTATTAATTTGTTTTTAAATCTTTTAACTTTTTTTATAACGTTTTAATTTTTTTAGTTTATAAACAATTATATTAATCAAAATCATAATTAATTTTTATACTTTTATATTTAATTTTTTAATATCGTTAATTAATTCGAAAAATTTCGATAAATAATTTTCAATTTATTAAAAAACGTCTCTTTATTTATTTATTTTCAATTTCGAATTTTCTTAAAAAGCGTAAATTAAATGTTTTTATTTAATTTTGAAAAAAGTGTTTCGTAATTTAAATCGAAATTTAATTTTAAAATATATTATAATTTTTTATTTTATTTTCTTATTTATTATACGAGACTCGATCGAGTTTAACGTGTTTTAACACTTATTTATATATTTATACGAATTTTTTATTTTATATAAATTTTCATAGATAAAATTTTATTTATATCGAATTTATATACATTATTTTAATTTTACGTTCGTTTTTTAACAAAATAATATCGCATTTAATTATAATGTTTACGATGTTTATTATAATAAAAATGAGATTTATAATCGTAATTTCGCTTTTTTTCCTCGATTTTGAAAATATTATATTTTTTAAAATAAAAAATTGAAATTTAATTTCGCTAATTATGTTAATTGATTAATTAATTTCTATATATTAATACTTTTTTATATATTAATATTTTTTTTAAATTAATTTATAACAAATAATGTAAATCGAAATTCTTTATTATAAAATATTAATCGATTATATTTTTTACGATCGCGATTCGAAAAGTGTTTAATATTAAATATTTTAAATATCTTTTAATTTTTATTAATTTATATTTTCGAAAATAAGCTTTTTATTTTTAAGAAAAGAGTGCGTTATAAATATATAAAATATTTTATTTCGATTTTTAAGATTTCAAAATAATTATTATTAAATTCTCGTAATAAATTCGAAAATGTTATTAATTTATAAAAAAATTTAATATTAATATAAATGTATATTTTAATTTTCTCGTTTTTTCGATTTTAATAATATATATTAAAATTTAAATACGTCGAATAGTAAGTATAATTTTTTTTGAAATATTTTCAAATTTTTAAATAATAACAATATCGTATTTAAAAATTAAAAATTTTCAAAATATTAAAATTATAACGTTTATTAATTTATCGAACACGTCGAAATACTTTATTCGAGAGCGTTATTTGAGAAAAATATTTATTTAAAAAATCGTTATAGTTAAAAAGAGAAAACAATCAAGAAAGATATAAATTTTTGGTGCTCTTAGTTTTGTCCTAATTGTAGCCTTCGTTCGCCGTGATGAACTAGGGCTGATCCCGCTTTGAAAGTTGGTAACCTAGCACTAAAGTAGCTACTCCGTACAAAATCGTTGTGAAAAAGGTGTAAAACCTTTTTGTACGAGTAATGCACGGCTTTTTCTTCTCCCACCAGCAAACGATCATCCATTCATCTACCAGATCATCACGCCAAGCTGAAATCTAAATAAACTACATATTCACCTTGTTCTGTTTTACTGTTGAGGAATATTTCACAGTGCCTCGATATGGCTGACCACACCCAGGACACCCGTATCCAAACAACGCAGCTGCAACAGGAGCTTCCGGAGCAGATGCAGGCTAAAAGTAGCCCAGCCGAGTTTGATACATATCAAACGTCTTTGACTGGCCGTTACTGTAGTACTGCAATGTCGCATCTCTTCAGTCAGCGTTCACGATACTCAACATGGCGCAAGCTATGGCTATACCTTGCTCAGAGTGAGAAGGAACTCGGGATTGAGTCCATCACCCTCGAAGCTCTGGAAGAGATGAGGACTCATGTTCAAGTCACCGATTTCGACTTTGAGACAGCGCGCACCGAAGAGAAGAGACGTAGACATGATGTTATGGGTCACCTTTATGCATATGGGATCGTCGCACCCTCTGCGTCCGGCATTATTCACTATGGAGCAACAAGCTGTTTCGTGACAGACAACACTGAATTGATTCTCATGCGAGACGCTTTACAGATTATTCTTTTGGTAAGTAAAGCCATTTAGGTTTGGAGTGTGCTCTAATAGGCTTGAAAAGAGGCTTTCCAAAGTAATGCGGAATTTGTCCATATTCGCCCTTAAGTGGAAAGCCGAACCTACTCTGGCGTACACTCACCTACAACCTGCACAACTGATCACTGTGGGAAAACGAGCAGCTCAGTGGATCCAAGATCTGATGTTTGACCTTCAGAGTATCGAGCACGTTCGAAAGGGGCTCAGATTCCGAGGCGCCCAAGGGACGACTGGAACACAGGCCTCATTCTTGGAGATCTTTGGTGGTGACGCCTCCAAATGCGACAGACTGAATGAGCTCCTCTGTCAGAAAGCCGGATTCACAGCCTGCTACGATGTCTCAGCACAGACATATACACGCAAGGTACACCTTTTGATTATTTTATAGACTTGCGAAGGCTACGACCTTTAGATTGTGGCGTGAAGGACTCGAACCTCTCCTACTTTGTCTTTATACAATTTTAGCATGCTGCCGCGCAGATGTTGTACGATTGTTAAGTGATCTCTAGGTCGACTTGGAGTTAGCCAATGCCGTCGCCGGTCTTGGTGCAACTGCTCAAAAAATATGCGGCGATATTCGACATCTTGCCGCCTGGAAGGAGGTTGAGGAGCCTTTTGAAAGCACCCAAATAGGATCTTCTGCAATGGTACGTAACCCCGTCGATTTCAAGAGTTGCAAGGGAGTCAAGGCCTGGAAAAGGAGGAGGGTTCCTTGGTTCTCGATCACCGTCAATTGTAACTCCTGACAACCTACTGACAACCTCAATCTAACTTGGATTTGGAGATACTAACTCATAGTGCAGGCATACAAACGCAATCCCGTAATTTCGTCCCTTGATATCCCATTACAACGAGGTCTCAGCTTACCTTGCGAAATACTAGATGCGCTCCGAAAGGGTATATAGTCTCTCGAGAGAATTGATTTCCAAGCCAATAAATTTTGCCAACACGCTCTCTGATCAATGGCTTGAGAGGACACTGGACGATAGCGCCATTCGTCGCATTGACATACCCGAGATGTTTCTACTCGCCGATGCCATCCTCCTTGGTCTCGATAACGTCACAGATGGATTGGTCGTGTACCCAAAACGCATCCAGAGTCGTGTCCAAGAAGAACTCCCCTTCATGATCACAGAGAGCGTATGTGGTCTATCAAGTCTTATAATCACTGGGTTTCCAAGCTTCTGCGTCTCCAAGCTTTGATTTGGTTTAAACATTTAGTCATGATGTTTCCAGCGGCTTCTTGCTGACGTCGCCATCTATATGCAGATCATCACGAAGCTGGTCGCGCAAGGAGAGTCAAGACAGGAGTAAGTACTCACTTGAGTCCTGTACCCCACAAAACAGATACTAAGCAGATACCAGAGCGCACGAACAGATCCGAATTCTCTCTCAAGAAGCTGCTAACACTGTGAAGAACGAGGTGCGTGTCATTTTCCATATTACCAACCTCCCGTTCCTTTCATTCTGAAGAGAGCTACGGGAGATTACTCTAACAGGGGCTTTTTCGTGTAGGGCAAACCGAATGACCTAGTTACGCGAATAAAGGGTACAGAATTCTTTAAACCTATCTGGGTTGAGCTCGATAGTATGCTAAGACCCGAGCTGTAAGATGATACCTTTTTTTTCATCAGAGCTTCAGAGGCAGGGTTCTCGAGGCATTTCCTGAAACGAGAGTGCTAGCTAACATGTATACGATACCGTAGGTATATCGGTCGCAGTATTGAGATTGTTGAGAGGTTCTGTGGTGCAGGAGGTGTTGTAGAGAAGAAGCTCCACCAATATATGATCTCACTTGAAAAATTAGCCACAGCCGAGCTCAACGTCTGATGCCTCTTTAACGGAGTATGGGTCAGACTAGTGGGACGAGTGGTCTTGCTCGAAGAGGCAAGGGCTAATCTGCTTGGGTAGGAATGCAGTTGAAATTCGGGTCAGATGAAATTCATTTTGCAGGTAGCTATCGGTTTTATACGCGGGCGGCCTCGGCCTCGCTGTCATGGCACGCAGGGGCGAAAATCTGAACTTTACTCTTTGAAAAAAAAATATACAATCTAAAAATATTTTCATTTTAAACATTCAAACCTACATTTCCTTTTTCTCGAATCATATTTTCGTATATCTTCAATGCGCTTTCAACTTCATTATTAGATTTCGTGAGTTTGTCAATTTATTGCGACGTTTTATTGTAAAAAAATTTCGATTTCAATAACTCGTTTAATTGTTTAATAATTAATTTAAAGAATTTTGATTCGCGTATTCGTTCGATAAAATTATTGTTTTTTGTTTTTTAATTTAATAATTATAGTGACTTAATAAAAAAAACGCGAATTTTTTCGTAAATTTTTTATACAAAAACGTCGACTTTAATTTTTTTTTTAATATTATATTTTAATATTATTTATTCATTTACATTAACGAAATATACGACGAAATTATATATAATTTATAACAATTTATATATTATTTTCGTAAACGTTTTAATATAATATTTATATTATTTAAAAATAATAATAACGTATTAACGTAATAAAGTAAAAAGATAATTTCGAAATATAATTTTTTCGAATTACGTTATCGTTTATAAATTTAATTAACGAACGAAAGTTATTTAAACTTAAAATACGATTAATTTAACGTTCGTTCGAATTATTTTATTATATTTCTTTAAATTAACAATATTCTTTTTTAAAAAGTAAAGAAAAATTTCGACGATATTTCGATATTTTCAATTTTTTAAATAAAGAATATTTAAATTAAAAAGTTTTACGATAAATATACGTAATTGTAATATTTATTATCAAATTTAAAAAATTTCTTTCGAATACGTATTTTCGTTTAAAAATATATAAAAATTCGATTATATACTATTATAAAACTATTTATTATATTTTTTTTTAAATTAATATTATATTTTTAAAGAAAATATAAAAAATTTATAATATTATTTCGAAGTTTTTAATTAATTTAAAAGTTAAAAATAACGATTTTTTTATTAAAATTTATATAAATATCGTTTATAAAAGTTTTTTATTATATTAAATAAATTATTAAATTCGTCGTTATTTATATCGTATTAAACGAGATTCTCGTTAATATTTATTTATTTATAACGATATTTTGAACGACTTTAAGATTTTTTAAAGTTAAGTATATTTTTAAACAATTTCTCGATTTTATTATCAACGTCGATAGATTTAAAAAAAGCGTTTTTTTATTTTAAAAAAAAATTTAATAATCGTATAAATAAGTAATTTAGAATAAAATATATAATAAACTTTAAAAATAAATAATAGTTTTAAATAATAGTCGATTTTTACTAAATTCGTAATTTTGAAAAAATTATATTATTTATTATTAAGTTTACGTAACGAACGTGTTAAAACGATATTTTTATTACTTAAAAATATAATATTATTTAATATAATTTAAATTTCGTCGCGATATTTATTTATTTATTTAATTATTTTATATTAAGTTTTTTTAATATTATTACGAATATATATAAAAAAGTTTAATATATTATTCGTAATATTTTAAACTCTTTTAACGTTAAATCGTTTTTTTATAAAATTATAATTAATAATATCGAAATTAAAACTTATTTTTAAGTTATAATTTTTGTTAATAAAGAAATAAAGTTACTTTAATTAAAGCGAAAATGATCTCGTTATCGATAAATTTTAGTAAAGAAATTTATTTAACTTAATCGTTTTATATATAACAAGTCAAGGCTTATAAATTAAATTCATGATATTCAAGGCAAATAAAGACGAAACGAATTTAAATAACGTTGGTTAAGCGAACTTTATTTGCTTATTTATGCGTATATAATTTATTTTTATTATTATATAAAAAGCACTTATTTAATAATCTTATTTTTAATACATTTAATCGAATAACTCGATTGTCTTTTTGATAAATCGCTTGAAATTATAATAAATAAATCGACTTTATTAATGATTCGACTTAAAATTATATATAATTAATCATAAACGAAGATCTTCGATTATAAATATAAATCGACTTGTTATAAAGATTAATTTTGCGATTTATTAATTATTATGTTGAAAATTAAACGAATGAAATATTGAATACGTTGAAAGGGAGCATATAAATTGTTTAAATCGAACGAAATAAAAGATATGCGTAATATATAATAACGTTTATCGTTATATTCGTTTTCAAAAATGTGATAATCGAATATCTTAAATTCAATATATTTAATTTATAAACGTGTTTCATTATATAGATTTTATAATTATTATAAATTTCTTAATAACATTATTATAAATTTTTTTTTTTAATTTTAAATAATGAAATGATAAAAAGATTGATTCAAAAATGTTTATTAATTCGATAAATAAAAGAAAGTTATTTTCTTTATTAACGATTTGATCATAATTAATATATATCGTTTTAATTTTAAAGAATTTGTTAAGAATTTGATTATTGAATCGGGCGACGTTTTTATTAAGGATGCAAAAATCGTTTTAAAAATATAAAAGTCAAGTGCTCGATGTGAATTTAGGTTATAATAAATAACATTAATCAGGTTTATGATAATGTTATTTGATAATTAATCGATAAATCAATCGATAATTTCTCGTTTTTTTATATTTATTAAAATTTTATTACTCATATTTAAAAGATTATTTGCGAATATTTTTATATTAACACGATCTTATTTAATTAAATTCGAATTGCGAAATCTTATATTTTTCGTGAGTTTGAGAATTTAAATATGATTTTATAAATATAAGATTTTTAAGATAAATGTAACGATACGCTTTAATTTAACGCCTTTGATAATCGATAAAATTTGATAAAAGTCGTCACAAAAGCATATAATTATGTTATTAAACGATTTAAAATCTTTGCGAATGTCTTAAAATATACGATTAATAATTTCGATATTATAACGATTTTATATTAAAATTTCGTCTTAAAAAATCAACTCAATTGCATATAATAATTCGATCAAATCAAATTCATTTATAACATTATAAGAAAATTGAATAATAACATTTAAAGAGATTTTGAAACGAAAATAAGCGATATAACTTTCTTGAAAAAAAATGAAAATAATGTTTGAAAAAATTATAACAATTATCATCTTGAAGGCCTCGCATATTTTTTATAAAATAATATTTTAAAACATAATCTTATTAATATTTTCGTAATCGTTCAAAAAGAAAAGATGATTATTGAAAAAAAAACATCGCGTTTCAAATAACGTTTATAATTATCGTTTGATCATTATTGAAACTCGTTCACATTTGTTTTCAAATGTTTATTTGATAAAAACGTTTTTCGCGTAAAAAAAGATTACGTTCGTCGTTATAATGTTGCTCATAATCATATTACACTTTTAATAAATCAAAATCGTTAATTAAATTAATATCTTTTATAAAATTGAAATTATCTTTTTTCAGATAAATTTGAATTAAATGAAAATAAAAGTTTTTAATAATAATTTGTTTCGTTTATATATCATTTGATAAAGCGAAGTCTTGATAATGAATTTGAAAAATATATATATAATCGTTAAAGAGTTTAAGCAAAAAGATGTGTTAATAATAAAAAAAAATGAAAGAAATTGCGAATAAAAAAAAATACGTTTAATGAGATCACTTTTGATAAAAGAAAAAAGAAACATTATATTAAAAAAAGTGATAATGTTTTATTATAATAAATAATGCGATAATTTTCTTCTCTCGCAATTGAGGCATTTTTATACATTAATCAAATTTGATAAAAAAAAATGAAAAAAATTGCGAATAAATTAAAGAAAAATACGTTTAATGAAATTATTTTGATGAAAAAAAAAAGTAACATTATATCAAAAAAAGTGATAATGTTTTATTATAATAAATAGCGCGATAATTTTCTTCTTTCGCAATTAAGACA
>WOGZ01000266.1:0-46057 GCA_009733775.1 Alectoria sarmentosa
AGACTAGTCACAATCTATTTTTAAAAACTTAATATATATATTTCGTTCCCACTAATCAGTTACAACAAACAAGTCTTCGATAAATTCATTTTTGAAAAATTTGTTCGCTATTTGTCTTACATTTATCGAAAATCTGTTGAAAATCTGTTGAGAACTCGTCAACAATTTTTTGAACATTTATTAATAATTTGCAAATAACTTTCAACATTTATTTGATTTTATCTCATAAATTTTGTAAATATATATATTTTTGAAATTTTTTTTAAGTCACGTGACCTTATAATATATTATCCTTAGGGGTCATTTATTATCATTTTTTGAAATCTTTATTTAAAAGTTTCAAAACGTTGATATTTATTCAAATATACGTTTAACGAATTTTAAAGTTAACTTCCGCTAGCGTAAACTCTATTTTCGAATATATAATTAATTGAAAATTATATTAAATACGTCTTTAATGAAATGTTCAAAAAAACTAAATGTTGAAAATTGTCGACAGGTTGTCAACAGATTTTCAACAGATTTTGTCGGCTAACTTGTTATTGACCAGAAATCTTTCGCTCGCGTTGTTACCCTAAGGTACATTCGAAAACATTTTCTTAATGTCTTTAATGTCTTATATTAACGTAAAGAATTCAAAGATTAAAATATAAATAATTATTTTAAACGCGATATGCCTCGATCGATATAATATAAATGAATTTAAAAAATCGATTTTAATCAGAATTCGAATGATTTTTTCGACGATTTAAAGATGAAAACAAAATCGAACGAAAAAAATAACGAAGAATTAATCGCGAAAAAGTCAATCGCGAAAAACGAAAATTTGAAAAACGATAATGAAATCGTGAAATTTGAAGAAATTGTGAATGAGCAAAATAATGAATTAATCACAAATCACGACGAATGATCATAAATAAAAGATTTTGTCAAAGGCTTCGACGACGTATAACATATATATAACGAATTCATTTGATAATAAGATCTTATCGAAGGTTTCGACGATATATGATATATAACGCCTTGTCGAAATTCAGGTCACGTGATAGGTCACGTGATATGGGCGCATGCGCTCGTAACATAGATCGCACTTTCCTTCGTAACACTCTTAGATTAATATAACTAAATGTTTTATATCATATTTTCACAGGTTATAAACCCGAGCTTACCCGACGATCATTATAAACATAATCTATTTATTCATCATTATGATTATAATTGTTTTTAAACATTTCATGCTCATCGCAATAAGGCAATCAATTATAAAAATCTTCATTCATTTAATCAATCAATCTCCTTAAAATAAGCAATTTTCATTTATAAAATAATCTTTAAACCTGAATGATTATGATCCGAAATTTAAAAGTTAAAAGTTTCTCAATCCTCGACGAGTCGAAATTATTCATTTTTAATCGAGCTCGCATGCGATCGTGCGATCGAATCATAATAAGATTTTTATAACATTATTAATTTTTTTACATAAAACACATTAAACAAGAAAAAAAATGCGCTTTTATTTTCATGACATTTCATTAATTTGATAATTTACATTTTCAACGATATATCGAATCAATGAAATAAATTGAATAATTGAATGTCAGCATTATTATTAATTTGATCATCGTTTGAAATAATTTAAAATTGATTTCATTATCATTTAAACGCTTAAAAACCTGTTTGAAATCAAAAATAATAAACTTTATGTGTCAAAATTGACATTTTGATCTCAAAAACCTCTTGAAAAAAAAGATTAAAATTTTATTATCGAATTTTTCATTCGTTATCGATAATATTTTATTATCATAATTATGAAATTTAATCAATCTCAATCTCACGATAACAATCATCAAAATAAATATTTTAAATTCGAATTTTTAATTAAATAACATAAAAAAAATACGAATTTTTTAAAGAGATTTACACGTTTATAATTGCACTCAATATAATTTTAATCAAATTCAATTTTTATTATCAAATTCAAAATTAAATCCTTCGTATCATTAATTTCATTTTATAATAATATTGTCATTTAGATTTATCATTAATCCTCGCACAAACACTTTTCGTTGTTATTATAAAATCTTAAAACATAACGACAATAATTAATTAATATCGATAAAGACCTAAACGACTTTAACGAAGATTGATAAAACATTTTTTTCATTTTTTTCACATTATCGTCGTGTGATAACGATTTTAAAACCAACGAGAAATCATTTAACGCTTTAAACGATATCAAAATCTTTGATTTACGCGTTAAAGATAAACGATCTCATTTATCAACTCTTTTTGAAACGTTCGAATCGTTTTTTAAATCATTATCAAATTCGTTCATTTCGACATCTTTTCAAAGTGACATTCTTGATTCATTTTCAATCATAATAAAAACGTCGTTTTCGTTACCTTTATCATCATTATCAATCTCTTATATTCTTTCATTTATTTTTTTCGATATTAATAATTAAATTCAACGCTCAAGATGTTATTAAAAATGTCTTTATAAATAATGAAAACAATTTCTCTCTAACCTTCATTATCATTTTGAAATTTATTATTAAATATATCAAATAAAGTGAAGATATCAACGATTGATTGATGTTGAATAATCTTTAATCTTTTATTAATATTATCAAGCTTAAAACCTATCTTAAAGGGGCCAGGCGTCCGCAAAATGAAGAATCCACGATTCATATAAGGAAGGTTATCCGAGAATCTCCGTCCGCAAACTATCTTATATTTATCAATCTCTAAAAATGATTTTAAACGTGTTTTGATAGCGCATTTCATCAAATAACGTATGCAAAAGAATATAACATCAATAAAACGTCAATTCGAACACATTATTGAGATGGCATTTTGAAGAATACATTATAAAATGTCGTTATGTTTTCTTCATATGTATTTTTAATAACGTATAACGTAAAATGGAGATTTCATAGCACATTAAGCGAGGTTTAACGAAGCGATGCTCATAACGAGAAATATTATGTTTAAACCTAAAATATTCGACAAGAAAATGTTGAATGCAGTTTATTAAAGTATATAATCGCTCTTAAAATGATTATTTTATTTATTTATTTATCTTCTTATTTATGTCCTTTATTATAAAGATAATAATATAAAATTGTTGCGCAATAAGTAGATCGTCTCTTTGATGATAAATAAATTGTTAAATAAGAGCTTATGTACGTGTCGAAATCAAAAAAAACACTTTTTGATTTCATTGAAATTTGAACCCAGGTTCTTGATGATATTTATTGATTTCATTTTTCAAAAGACGCTATTTCTGAAAAATGAAAATAAACTTAATTAAGATCATCACGCTCTGTCGCTGAATTACAAAATCGATAATTAAAATATTAATCTTGTTTAAATATATATATCAAAAAACACGGATATAATTTATAAAAAAAAGATCTCTTTTGTTCGTTCTCGTATTTTATCGAAATTCACACGCTTATTATAAAAAAAGATCATTGAATTTTATCAATCTCTTTTCTCTTTGAGCATGACATTCATAACTATTTTAATACGTTGTCTTCACAATCGTCGACATTATATATTAATCTTAAAAAACAATTCAAGAAAACGAGTGCGCACTTATTATTTTACATCATCAATTTCTTTTATATTCTTATTCTCTTTTGAAAACATGTCATTTTGTCATTCTGTTATTCTTTTGTCTCTTATTAATGTGTATCATCAATTCTTTAAACGAAAAGTTTGAATTCGAATGATAAAAGAGAATTATGAGAGCAGGGCTTATGTTTATAAATATAACCTTTATGTCATTTAAATTAACTCTTCAATAAAAAGGAGAGCGACATTTGATAATCTGATATCAATATAACAAAATCACCCTTTTGACGTTTGATTTCTTGAAAAAGCTTTATATAAATATACATTTTTTATAAATAAATAATTTTTATAAAAATGTTATGTTTTATATTTTATTGTTAAAAGAGATTGCGCGCAATAAAGCATTTAAAAAAGCAAAACGCGAAAAAGCAAACACTTTTTGTACATATCAAAATGTAAAATAATGTTTAAATAGAAAAAGAGCGATTTCAAAATAATAACATCTTTAAAAGTGCTACGGATGTCGCGATCAAATATGCGATTTTTAATAAAGATGTGTTAAAATAAAAGCTTTTCAAGCTTTTTCATATTTTATTGCATTTATCTAATTTATATCGAAAGGCTCATCTTAAAATAATTAATTAATTATTTAATATAAATAATCGATAATGACGATAAAGCTTTTATTTAATTAAAATGTCAATTTACAATATATAAAGACATTATTTATAAGAAAAAAAATTGATAAAAAAAGCTTGTTTTTCGTGACATAAAAAAGTTTTTTTGATTTTTAAAACATTTTATAAATTTGTTTCGTTAAATGAATATCATAAACAAATTCGCTTTTATATTATTTTATCGTATATTATAAAAATCGCCTGCTTCGCAAAATATATATTATATATTATAAAATAAATTTCATAACGCAACATTTCCGCCTCGATATGAAATGATTTAATAAATTTTTATTCAATAATATAAAATATAATAAAATATAATGCTCTCATAAAATCGTAATAATAAATAAAATAACGTTATACATATAACGTTATATAAATGTTGAAAAAAATAAAAATGATATATTTTTAAAATGATAAAGACGTTTCAACATAAACATTCATATAAATAATCACATTCATTTTAAAAACGAAATTTTCAAAAAGATATAATTAATATTACGATTTGATTTTAACGAATTTATAAATCCTTATCGATAACGACGTTTCTTCGACTCGACACGCACAAAATCTTTCGTTTTCATATAATATTTATCGAATTTCGTTATAACGAAAATTTATATTAAAAACGAATTATGATTATGTATAAAATTGTGCAACGCTTATAAATTCGTTTTTTAATTTATATATAATTTGATTTTGATAACAAAGTTGATTTATATGTTTAAAAACTTATTAATAATTAATTCGTAATAAAATCGTAATGAAAAAATAAAAAATGATAATGAAATGATTTATTTTTGAAATAAAAATGAAGAATTGATTTTTTATTAAATTCGATGATATCGATATATTCGTTAACGAAATCAAATATTCAATTGAACGCATTAAGAAAATATTTTGATGCGAAAAATCTTATAAAAAACGTATATTTAATGATGTTTTTGATAATATCGTTTTTATCATTTTTGATATAATCGCGAATCTTTGATTATGAATCATTAACATCGATATTAAAAAAAGCGAAAAATATAAAATCATATTTTTATGTTTTGAATCGAACGAATCTTTTAATTGTTTTCATTTTAATTGATTTTATTATTATTATTTTTTTATTTTTAATCTTATTTTATAATTGTCGAAATTCGGGTCACGTGATAAGTTACGTGATACGAACGCATGCGCCCGTAGCATAGATCGCACTTTCCTCCGTAGCACTCTTAAACTAATATAATTAAATGTCTTATATCATATTTTCACAAGTTATGAGCTCGGGCTTATTCGACGATTATTATAAACATAATTTATTTATTCATCATTATGATTATAATTGTTTTTAAGCATTTCATGTTTATCGCAATGAAACAATCAATTATAAAGGTTTTTATTCAATTAATCTTTTTGAGATAAACAATTCTCATTTATAAGATGATCCTTGATTTAAACGATTATGATCCGAAATTCGGGGATTGAAAATTTCTTAACTCTCGACAAGTCGAAGCTATTCGTTTTTAATCGAAATTGTATACGATTTGCGATCGTGCGATCGAATCATGATAAAACCCTTATAACATTATCAATTTCCCTGCGTGAGACACATTAAACAAAAAAAAGAATACGCCCTTATTTTTATGACATTTCATTAATTTATTGATTTGCATTTTTAACGATATATCGAGTTAATAAGACAAATTGAATAATTAAATGTCAACATCATTATTAATTTGATCATCGTTTAAAATAATTTAAAATTGATTTTATTATCATTTAAGCGCTTAAAGGTTTATTTGAAATCAAAAATAATAAACTTTATATATCAAAGTTGACGTTTTGATCTTAAAAACCCTTTAAAAAAAGAGGTTGAAACTTTATTATCGAATTCTTTATTCATTATCGATAACATTTTATCATCGTGATCATAAAATTTAATTAATTTTAATCTCACAATGACAATCGTCGAAGCGGATATTTTAAATTTGAATTTCTAATTGAATAACATAAAAAGGGTGCGAATCTTTTAAAAAGGTTTGCACGTTTATAATTGCATTCAATATAATTTCAATCGAATTCAATCTTTATCATTAAATTCAAAATTAAATTCTTTATATTATTGATTTCATTTTATAATAATATTATTATTTAAATCTATCATTAATTTTCGCATAAACACTTTTTGTTATTGTTATAAAACCTTAAAATATAACGATAATAATTAATTGATATTAATAAAGATTTAAACGACTCTAACGAAGATTAATAAAACATTTATTTCATTTCTTTTATATTATCGTCGTGCGATAACGATTTTAAAGTTAACGAAAAATCATTTAACGTTTTAAACGATATCAAAATCTTTGATTTACGCGCTAAAGGCAAACGATCTCATTTATTAACTCTTTTTAAAACGTTTAAATCGTTCTTTAAATCGTTATTAAATTCATTTGTTTCGACATCTTTTCAAAGCGATAATTCTTAAATCGATTCGCTTTTAATTGTGATAAAAGCCTTATCTTCGTTACTCTCATTATTATTATTAATCTTTTATATTTCTTCATTTATTTCTCTCGATATCGATAATTAAATTTAACATTTAAAATGTCGTTGAAAATGTTTTTATGAATGATAAAGACAGTTTTCCTTTGATCTTTATTATCATTTTAAAATTCATTATCGAATATATCAAATAAAGCGAAAATATTAACAATTGATTAATGTTGAACAATCTTCAACCCTTCATTAACATCATCAAGTTTAAAACCTACGTAATTATTCGTCAACGTCTTGATTACGTTAATCGTTAATTCATTAAAAAATATAACGAGAATTTTCAAATTATGCTGAACGTTATCGATACTTATTATAAATTTATGAATTTTAAATTTTATATCGAATTTATGCGTCAATTATACAATATCAACATTAATCTCGAAAAAGGCGTTCATCAATACGAAAAGGATTTTCGCAAGGTCAACGTTGAAATCGTTGATTTAAACGACTTTTTATTATTATCGAAGTTTTATTTTATTTAATTCTTTTTCATAAGACTCGACGAAGTTTACGATATTTTTATAATAATTTATATTTAAATTTATATACTTTATAATTTGAATGCAATTAAATTCGATTTGATTATTCACGATATAATAAATGAAAAATGTTATATGTTTATAATTAAGAAGAATAATATTATTATGCTCGTTTATCGCAATAATAAAGATAAACAATTCATCAAAAGCGATTTCGACGACTTTGATTTCATTAATCGCGAAATTTATGTTTTTTATAAAATCGTTGATCGCAAATTTAAACATTCTCTTATTAAATGTTAAATCAAATTTTTTCATTTAAAATCTAAAAAGTTTATAAACGAATAGGAAAAAAAGAAGAAAACGCAAATTAATATCATTTACATAAATATTGATATCTCAAATGTTAAACGCAAACGCATTAAAAAAACGTTATTCAACGTTTTCATTTCAGAGAAAGATGATTATCTCAACGTTAATATAACGTATGCTCCAAAAAAAAACGATTATCTTTATGTTTATATGACATTTTTAAACGAATTAAATTATCAAAATCATTCGAATTTCATTTTAAATGATTTTAACATTTTGGATATAATTAATCAAGCAGATCGAAATAAGAATCTTATTAATTTAATAACGAACCTTAACTTAAACAAAAAGTTATCGTTCATTAAATTTATGAATCTCGATATTCGAATTATGATAAACTTTAATTACACTCGTCATTTTTTTATCGATTATTCGATATTTATCATTTATATCAAAGTTTAATTTCGATTTATCAAAGATATTAAAAAAATCAAAATTCAATTTCTTATTTGCGATATCATTAATTTTGATTATAATATCAATGACAAACGCGTTATTTTAACGATTTTCAATGTCTTATACGTGCTCGATATGAACGTCAATTTTTTATCGATTAAAAAGCTCTTAAATGTCGATATTGAAGTCGTCTTTTATAAAAAAGATTGTGTTTTAATTTAAAATAATATAACGTTAATCGATACGCGAAATCGCGATTTGTTTTTTTTAAATTTATGAAAAAATAATAATGCTTTGATCGCTTATAACGTTTTTTTAAATTTAATTTATCAATTATAATATGCTCGCATAAATCATTTAAATCAATAAAATCTCAATAAATTTCTTAATATTGTTATGAATGTGAATTTCTTTAAAAACATTATCGAGAAATACATTTATGAATGTTATATGATGAATTATCAAAAGACGGTTTTTTATAATAATTTCATAACGTTCAATATCTTATTAAGCGAATTTGTTTATAACGATTTTGTTAAATCTTTAATTTTTATTAATTTCAATGATTATAAATATTTTATAACGTTTAAAAACGATTTTATTTGTTATTTTGAAATTTATTATATTTATTATAAAAATAAAACCTTCATTATGTTTTTACGTTTCAAAACTTATTTAAAATTTCACGATTATTGAATTAATCATATTCGTTTTGATAATGAAGACGAATATATTAATAAAACCTTTTTTGAATGTTTCGCTCAATCGAATATCAAACAAAAATTCATTATCGTAAATAATTTCGAAATGAATAAAGTCGTCGAGCGATTTGATTAAATTTTAATAAATAAGATTCATTTAATTTTATTAAGCTTTAATTTTAATAAATTTTTTTAATTTAAAATAATGATTATAATCAATTATTTAACGATGCGTTTTTTTAATATCAAAATTATCGTTATATTTTTCGAAGTCTTTTATTATCGCAAGTTTATTTTTTTTCATTTATATATTATTAATTTCATCGTTTACGCTTTAAGACATATTTAAAAAAAACTTATAAATAAAAATGAAAAATGTATTTTTTTAGATTATAAAGACGAATTCATTTTTCGTTTTTATAATCTAATTAAAAAGAAAATTATTCGCGTTAATAATATACATTTCGTCGAAAAACGTTTACATTTCGTGAATTTCGAAAAAGAAATTAAGACTCACGAGTTTTTAAATAAACGTTAACGTTTTTTTATATTAATATTCATTATAAGAGAGACATTGAATAAATAACGTATTATTATATTATCAAATGTTGAATTTATGATTTCGATTAAATCGTCAAATCGATTGTCGTTAATAAATATTTCATCGTTAATCGTTAATCGTTTTTAAGGACCTCATTTTATCGTTATTGCAATGCGTATGTTTATGACATCTATTAAACCTATTATATTAATCGTCAGGCTTGTTATCGCTTTTCTTTCGTCGATGTTTTCAAAATTTATTAAAATGAAAACTGTGCGGAAACATTTTGAGTATAAGATTATTTAAAAAATATTTAATAATTATAAAGATCTCATTATTTCGGATCTTCGAGATTTATCGCTTAATTTATTAATAAAAACTTTCGTTATCTTTATTTTTTTTGCGAATCATATTAATAAATTTAACATTTTCGAATTTATAACCTACGAATAAGCGATTTTTAATGATATATTTTATATGAATTAAAAGTTTGATATGCGAGATAAATATAAGTCTTTTATAAACAATAACACTTAATGTCTTATTCAAACGTCTTTAAAAGCTCGTATTTTTAAAGATCGTTAAATTTATATCGTGAAACGAGATCTCGAAGAAGAAGTCATTCGTTATAAAACACGTTAAATTGTTTAAGGATTCGAATAACAAAAGGGTCGTGATTATCATGACACTTTCGCGTTAATAATAAAGTTTATGAATTATAAAGCGATCTTTACGCTTGCGACGATTATGAATTAAAACGTGAAATAAATAAATATCAAAATCGTTTTTTTTATGACGATATTCAAGAGAATATTTATGTGTAATAATTTAACGGCTTTAATAAAGATAATATTAAGGTTTATAAATTGAATAAGATTTTTTATAATTTAAAACAATCTCTTAAAATTTAATATCAACATTTTTCGATTTATATAAAAAAATTTGATTTCAATTTCATCGAATTAAACGATAATATATTCATAAATTTCAAAAAAGAAATCATTATAACGTTTTATATTAATAATATCTTGATCATAAATCGCAATAAAGTCATCATCAAATAAATCAAAGATGTCTTAAACGTTAAATTTCATATGTTAAATTTGAGATTATACGTTTTTTATTTAAACATAATCGTCAAAAGAAATCGTTATAATAACATTATTCGTTTAAAATAAAAAGCGTACATTATACACTTTCTCAATCATTTCAAATATTAAAATCTCATTTTTATTAATATATTATTCGAAATTAATCGCAAATTAACGTTCATTAAAGAAAGTTATATGATTTTTAAGAAGTTTCGTGAAGAATATTAATTCGTTATAAACTTTTTTATATACGTTATATTAAAAACTCGTCTTGATATCGCTTATATTGTTTCTTTAATTAATCGATATTCAATTAATCTTATTTTAACGCATTAAAATGCGATTATTCGAATTTTTCGATATTTTAAAAACACGATGCATTACGAATTCGTGTATAAAAGCTTTTTAAAAAATTTATTCGATTACATTAATTTTGATTAAATTAAAAACTTAATTCGAAAATTCATCTTCGATTATTTATTTAATTTGAATAATAACGTTATTAATTAATTAAATAAACGTTAAATTATTATAATATTGTTTATTTATGAAATAGAATATATCGATCAGATACAAATTATTAAAAAAATTATTTAATTGAAAAACTTTTTTAATCAACTTCTACGACCTGATGATTCGAACCTCAAAATCATTATGATCTTTAAAAATAATCAAAACGCAATCGCCCTCGCAAAAAACGCTCAATTCTATATTCGCATCAAACACATTAACATCATTCATCACTTTGTGCGCGAAAAAGTCAATAATGATATTGTGAATGTTTAATATGTTTTCATTAACAAATAAATGATTGATGATCTTATCAAGACCCTATGTTTCGATAAGTTTATTATCTTTCGAAATGCTTTTAAAATGAAAACAATCTCACATCATTCATTTAAAGTTATTTAAATCGTTATTTCAAAGGAAACGTTTAAGTCGTTATTATTATTCAACGCTCGCAATTTCAAAAAAGCGATTTCATTGATTCTCACACTTTAAATGATCGATCGAAATCGAAACTACCCGCAAAACCTCAATATCAATTTTAACGTATTAAAAATTCCGTCATATCATCACAATATCAGGAATTGATTTATCGCTATTGCAATTATAATCATCAAAGATGCGAACCTCTTTTCGAAAAACTTATTTTTATGTTCGATTCAAATTTGAGATCAACGCCGTTATTCAAAAGATCGTTATTATCATTTTTTCGTCAAATATCTTGAATATTCTCATTAAGGTCATTATATAAACCTTTTGAAATCATTATGCTCATGTTTTTAAGGTTATCATATTTATGCTTTTAAGGTCACCGTATTTATGCCTTTAGGCGTTATTGCCGTCATCATCATCATGAACATTATCGTCATACACGTTCGTATGCACGTTATCAGCCATTATTATCAAACATTAATAACCTGAAACGACCCTCACGGGCCTTGCAGCCGATCGCATATATATATATATATGCATATACAATTCGGAATATTTCGTTCAATCGGAAAATAAACTCTCACATATATTCATTAACCATATGTCGATCGATTTTTGGTGTGTATCAAATGAACTGAAAATAAATTTGTCAAAAAACGGATTTTCGTCAAAAAGTGGAATTTTTTCTATGTGACATTGTGACGGATATGTTCAAAAGGACATAATCATTTTCAAATTTTCGGTTTTCACTCTTTCTATTCGACTTTGAACATCGCGAATTTCGAATCTCGTTATTGAAATTTGGTTGTTTATGTGAAAAAGAGGGTGGTGCATAAAGAATAAGGGTGGTTTATGAGATAGGGGTGGTTTATGAGAGGGTGATCACATCCTTTTTCGGATTTTCATTATTCTTATTCGATTTTGAACATCGCGAATTTCGAATCTCGTGTTTGAAATTCGAATTTCTATCGGGCGTATAAAGGGTAAAGAAAATATATAAAAATGATTTCACATTAATTATTCGACGTTAAGCTCATTATAATTATTCGACGCTCGATTCATTTTATTTATTTGATGTTCGATTTTTTTAAGAATATGCGTGCGAAGGAAAATGTCGAAATTCGGGTCACGTGATAGATCACGTGACACGGGCGCATGCGCTTATAACATAAATCGCACTTTCCTTCGTAACACTTTTAGACTAATACAACTAAGTGTCCTACATCATATTTTCACAATAATCGCATTTTTTCACATAAATTTAATGATTATTGCGTAAAATATTATTTTGAATTTAATTAAATATATAAAATGATAATGTATCTTAAGTTTATCGAAATTCGCGCGTATATTTGCGAAAACGTTATTGTTTTTTAATTCTTTTTTGAAAGAATCTTTAATAACATTGTTTTTGATAAATTTCAAAAAAGACGTAACATATTATGTTTTATTTTTATTCTTTAATAAAACGGTTTTTTTTTCAAATTCTTGAAATTTTTTATCATCGACATTAATGTCATTAAATAATATGTTATGATTTTACACATATACATTAATTTTTTTTAATTGATAAATAACGTTGAATAATTTATAATGAAATTACGAAACGTAAATTTAAAATCATTATTTTGATTTTTTTCGTTAAAATCATCATTTTTTTTTCGAATTGACGAAATAATGCGATGATTCTTTTGTGATATTAAACGTTTAATAACATTTTCTGCAATTTGAATGCGTACCTTTTTTATATTAATTTTACGCGTGTTATCGTTGCTTTTTTTATTAAATATCGATTTAATTATCGCGAAATTGAAAAAAGATTGAGATTGCGAATTTTTGAATGTGTTGTTTATTTTTATAAACATGATATGATAAAAATTATGCAATGAATTTATATATTTGATTTTATACGCAAAATGAGTGATTTTGCTTTATTTAAAAAATAAAAATGATAAATGAATTTAAAAAATAAAAGGCGGGGAAATTCGAAAAATAATAATTTTTTTATTAAACCTTGATAATTTGATAATTTAACAAAACAATTTCTTTTTTTTAATATCATATAACGTCAAAATTATCGCACATATCGTAATTATATCATTAACATTATCATTAAAAAATATATAAATCAATTTTCTGATTTAATTTGTTTACGATTTTCATATAAATCATTTATTATCGTTTATTAATTTTTCAACGTATTTCAAAACGTTTAACATCTCTTTATTAATGTCATTATCTTTTAACATTTATAACATATCGAAAAAAAATAAAATTTGATACGTTCAAAACATAAAGAAATGCGTATGTTAATAATTTATATATAATAATTTGAGAACCCTCTTCTCAAATATGATATTAAAACCTTAAATCATTTTATCATTTATGATTTTAAATTAATCATCAAAAGAGATTTCAGGCATATAAAATATGATTAATATACGTTATTGATCAATGCGATAATTTTGAAATGAATCAAATAATATAAATTGTCACGTTCATGAAATGAAATATGAATGTGTTTGAATTTTGAAAATTGAAATATGTGAATGCGTTTTTTTCGTTTTTTTTAATTGCGTAATATCAATGATAACGATAAAATTATGTTAATAATATTGTAATAACGTGTATTGCGATAGTTTATATAACAATTATTTAACATTTTAATTTATAATCTCGATATCGATATGATTTTCTTAATCATTTTCATAATATTTTCAAAATCAACGATTTTGTTTCATATTTTTAAATCTTCTTTTTCGATCGTCAATAATATTTATGTTTTTTATTTAATTTTCGACGTTTTTAATCGTGTTATGTGATTAATTGCGCTTTTATATTTATATTTTATATAACGATTATTGAATTTTAAATTTTTATATTTGATTTTTTCGCTCGTTATAATGCGATAAATTATAAATCTTTTGAAAATATAACGTTGATTTAGAAAATTGAAAAATAATCAATTATAAAATGTTCGAAATTTGATTTCGAAATTTAAATTCGTTATTTAAAAATAATAACGCGTAAATGAATTTAAATCAAAAAATGAGCATAAATGATATAATTATGAAATGAATATATTTAATAAATTTGTGAAGAGTGTTAAAAAAGATGATATGTTTATATTATTTGAAATTATTATTAATAATAATATAAATGTGAGTTTTTCGATGTTAACGCGCGAATTTTTATTGATTTTTTAAAACGTTATTTTTGTTTTTAATAATTTGTTCGAAAGCATTGAGATTGCGATAACGAAAGATTCAATATACGCAATTTTAATTAATAACATTAACTTTTTACCTTACGGGAACCCTATCGGATATAAATCGCGCTTTAACAAAAAGTTAAAAACGCGACAATAACAATAACGCGTCAACAATTAAAACTTTAATCAACAATTTGTCAACAATTTTCCAACAATTTCTCAACAACAAATTGTTAATGTCAACAATCTGTCAACAATGCGTCAACAATTTTTCAACATTTTATCAACAATTTTTGATTTGTCAACAAATTGTTCTTGTTCTCAAATAGTTACCAACTTGTTTATAAATAGGGTATCTCCCTTAAGGTATCGTCAAATTTCGTTATCATTATTTTATTCGATATTTCTTTATCTTTTGAATTTTTTCAATAAATTTTTTTAAATGATTTCGATAAATTAATATAAAACGAGTTTATTATGTTTTTTGATTCAAATATGTTATTTTCTTTATAACGTTCGTTTATGATAAATCTTTCGAAAAAAATATCGCATAAATGAATAAATTGAGAAATGAAGATATTTTTAATAATATTAAATTTATAATGTAAAATTTTTGATATTACACGATAAAGTTATCAAAGTTTATTTGAGATATTTAATTTTTTGAAGAATTTATAAACGCTTAAAGATCTTTCGCGTTGCATGATAATTTTTAAAAAATACGTTAATACGTAATTATCGTTAATAAAGTTATGATGTTAAAAGATAAATATAATATAAGAATAATTCTCGACGCAAAGTAAATAAAAAGAAATTTAAATAATAAAAAATATAATGTATTTTTTCGATCTTATTAAATTTTTTCAAATTGTGTTTTTATCGATTGAATTTCGCGTTAAGATTTATATGAGAATGATTTTTTTCGTTGATTAATCCTTCGAGCTTTATCATTTTTTGACATAAATTTCATTTATTAAATCTTATTTTGACGAATATGTCTTTTATTTTAATTAAATTTCGATTTTTTTTTTAATGTCATTTATTATTATTATAAAACATAAAATTATTTTTGTTAAAAAGGTCATAAATTTCATATAACACGAATTATTATAATTAATAAAAACAAAATAATTTTTTCGACGGAAATAAGAGATCAAATCAAGATTCTCGTTAATTCATTTTATGTTGCGAATGCTTTTGAATTTGATGAATCGGATTTTTTAATTTTATCGAATTTAAATGTTAAAAAGTTGTTTTTATTAAAATAAAAAATTGTTTATTTTTATCGAAAATAAATTCAAATTAAAAAAATTGATATTTATTTTAATTATCATTATAAAGGATTAAATGTTAAATTAAATAAAAATACATTAACGTATAAATTAAGATTCGTTATATATTAAATCTTTGAATTTAATAATAAAAATATACGTTTATTATAATTATCGATATTTATTCGTGAAATATTGAAATTAAATATATATAATCGTGAACATTTCGTTAATTTCGCGACATCTTTATGTTTTTTAATTTTTTTTTTAATTTTTATTAATGCGTTTGATTTTTATCGCAACATGTATCGATTTTTAATGAAAATTTATATTATAATCATTGATTTAAATTAATGAAAGAGGAAATGAAGAGTTAATGTATTATTTTTAATATTTGATTTATATGTTAATGATTTTATAAACGTAATTAAGATCTTGAAACTTGATTTGATAATTTTGAATCGCGATTTCAAAATGAATATTAATGATGTGAAAACGTTTATATGTGTTTATATAATAACTTTTATAAAAGATATAAAATAATAATAAAAGAATTTTGGTTTTATGTTTTTAATCGTTAATCGAAAATGTTTAAAATGTTTAATTATAAAGAAGCAAAAAGCGAATTTGATTTTTAATATTATTTTCAACATTTATTATTATCATTGAATATTTTATGAATAAATCAAAAAAAATGCGTTTATAAAAAGTGTTAAATTCTTTTAAAATATGAAAATGAGATTTAAATAAATTTCGTTAATTAATATTGCGTTATTTTTAAACATTATATAAAATAAATTTAAAGATATAATACATTTAAAATACGTTGAGATTATCAAATAAGCGCAATATGTGTTATTCGTTATCATATTTATAAACGTTAATGTGAATGTTTATTGCGTTAAATTTCGACATTTTTCTTTTTTGTTTAATTAAAATCGTTTATAATCGTCAAAATATTATTTCGTTAATTATCGAATATAAAAATGCGATAAATTTTTTATTATTACGTTTTTATTTTTACGCATTTGATTATAATTTAAATGAATCAATTTTATATATTTAAAAGTTATAAAAATAATTATGTTTTCGGCGTTGAATCTTAATAATGTTAATTCAATAATTGCGTATTATGTTGTTATGATAAAAAATAATATCGTGATATTAATTTAAAATATGAATTTAATCGATTAAAAAAATATGATGTTATTATTATTATAATCGAAAAAGACATTTTAAAGATTTTATTAATGCGTTGCGTTTATTTATTTTAAGAATTTCAAATGCGATGATCATTTTATCTCTTTTAAACATATAACGTTTAACATTTTAAACGATAAATTCGAAATAAATAACACATTTGAGAATAATAAATTATAACATTTAAAACGATTAAAATATGAATATTTAATGAAGATTTTTGAGATAAAAAAAGACGTCGCAAAACAAATAATAATTTTTTGAAATGTTATGATACGTTTAAATGTACACGTTGCTTTACATTATGAAAACATAATTATTAAATATATCATTTTTAACAATTGTATTATTTTGAATGATGAAGATAAATATAAATAAGCTTCGCTATTATCGTTATTAATAATTATTTATTAATTTATCGCAAAAAGGTTTTTTAAAAAGATCGTGATTTAAATCAATTTTCGAAAAATAAAAAAGGTTTTATTAATCAAAGAGAGCTTATATCAGATTTTACGATTTTTTTTTATCGATTTTTATCAAATTATTAAATTTAAATTGATTGCGAAAATGTTAAAAATATATTTAAAATGTTTTATTTTTTTAATTGATTTATTATTTTATTTGAAATTTGAAAAATGAAACGATGAGACGTTTTAATTTCAAATGTTAAATATCGAAAATATAATTTATGAAAAGTTATTAACGTTAAAATGTTTAAATTGAACGTATGTGCAAAGAGATTTAAATTGATCGTTATAATTTGAATAATTTATTATTAATGATCTTTTTTTTATCATATTATAAAATGTTTATGAGATAAATTATGAGGAATTTAATATAATATTATTTAAACGTGTTGATTTGTAATAATGTCAAAAATTCAATTTTATTAATCGATAAAAATTTGCTTTTTTCGATTTTAATGTTTGCGTATGTTTTTTTATTTATTCGAAAATATAATATTATTGATTAATATGAAATTAAATTGTTATATTAAAGCGGTTATTAATAAAATGTAATAAAATCTTTAAATATTGAATTATGTTCAATATCGAAGATTTTGTTATTATTCGAAATGTAACGATGATTTGAATCAATAACGTTTTTTTATATGAGTTCTCGAAAGAGCGTATATGATTATTTATGAAAATGATCATAATGAAGGATTTTAAAAAAATAAAATTCGATTTTGTTTTTAAAATGTTTTATCAAAAACTTTTTATGATAATGAACATTATTGAATTTTCAAGGATCGAGATAAAGAAGCATTATGTTTTGTAAATTAATCGTATAAAACGAAATAATGAAATTAAAGGTTTTGAGAAAAATGAACACGCTTTATTTTTATATTACAATTATAAAATTTAATTTATATAAAATAATTATTTTAAATCTTTTAAAATTTATTAAATGAATTATGTGATTTATTCATTAAATATTATATGTGTGTAAATTTCATTATATTTTGATATGAATTAAATGTTTTGAAATAAGGATGAGATAAACGTTATTAAAAATTTGTATATATTTTGTATATTTTTTGCAAGGTGTGTGTGTTATATCTTTTTTATTTTATTTTATATAATATGTTATTTGATATAAAATCACTCGAATAATAAAAAAGAATATGTAAAATTTTGAAAATATCGAAGAGCGATTTTTTAAATATTTTAATGTGCATGAATTTGCGCAGCACACATCGTTATTTTCGAAAATGATTATTTAATAAAAAATCAATTTTTATAACATTTACGTTTTTACATTATTAACATTACAAATTTATTATTTTTTTCACAATTTTAATATTAATTTAAGGTTAACATTTTTATAAATTTATTATCACATATCATTATATATTATCATTTAATCAAACTTTTAACAAAGTTCATCAATCAATCTTTTATTTCATCATTTTTTTATTATTAATAATCATTTAAAAAACGAGCATGAAAAGTATATATGAATTAATCAAAAAATAAACATTACCGATTTATATAATTCGATTGCAAAGATTTTCTTTTTAATATGCGTTAATTATTTATCAAAAACATTCTTCAAGCATTCATTTTCAATCATATATATATCATTAAAAATCGTATAAGAAACACAGCATATTATCAAACGACGTTAATGATTAATATATTATGTCTTTAAAAAATATAATATTATAAAATGTTACGATTATAAAACGATGCGACGATAAAATGAAATGAGTGAAATTGATAAAATGAATTGTTTTTTTTTCAAATTTTCCAAGATTGCGACAACGTTGATAGCATACAATAAGATGTTCATCAGATCATGTTTATCAACAACAAATGTGCGCAACAATCAACATTTCAAATTTGATAACTGTTCCTCAAATCATCTTCGATACATGACAAGTTATCCCCTCCCCCTCTCATGCTATCTCTCACAATCGTTAACGACGTCGTATTTTATAACAATGTTTGCAGGTTTCGCTGACAAATGCGTGATCAAATCACGTTTTTACATTTACAATTATGATCATCATATACGAATTTTCGTTTTTCAAAGTTCGATGATAGTTTTTCAATTTTATAAAAATTAAACATATCAATTATAAGAGCGTTTAACAACGATAATGAAAATGAATGCGCGACAAAAATTAAAATGCGCGATAAGAATAAATGTGTGTCTTTTTTCTTCAACGAACATGCGATGAATAAATAACAATCGAGATGAAAAATATGATGACAATCTTTATAAATATTTAACTTTGAATAATTTATGAAATAAGATACAAATGATGCAAATATGTGTCAAATGTTTTGCGAAAAAATCAAAAGACATAATTATTAATTTTCAAGATATAAACAAGTCGCCTTTTTTGCAATTTTTTATATATTGATAAATAAATATGTTTTTACACATTTTTGATAATGAAGCATATTGATGATATTGTGACAAAATATTTATTTCAACATCAATTAAATCGATTATCATTCATTATTATTATAAACATTTTTAAAAATCTTTTATAAATCTTTAATCGTTCTTATCTTCTCAGCGCGTTTTTTTCGAAAATTTAAAAAAATTAATATCGTGATATAAATCGATGCGTTTGATGAAATGAATTATGTTAATAATTTGATATACGCCGATGTTTTTTCAAAATGAGCATTTTGAAAACAAAATGAATAATAAAGATATATTTAGATTTCGTAAAATATGCGTTGAAATGTATATACGTTTTGACATTTTTAATAACATATGTGTAAATAATAAATGAATAAAAGCGATACAAGATTATCAAATGTTTGAAAATTGATTAACAATGATGAATTTAAACGAAAGCGCACATTTTTGACATGAGAGACCTAAATAAAGAATGTAATTTTCGACGTATATGATAAAAAAGACGTTTGAAATAAAGGAGACGCTTAAAATAAAGAAAAAAAATGTAAAAATGATTGTGTTTTATTCATTTACGTTTATAAATTTCGATTTTTCATTTCGCAAGTTCGCGCAATGTGCGCAATGTATAATATGAGATGATTATAAATGATATATGTCATTCATGTTACAAATACAACATGACACATTTTCCTTTAAGGTCGCGATGTGAAAAAAAGATAATTTTCTTCAATGATTTTCCAATGATTCTTCAATAACTCTTTAATGATTTTTCGATAACTCGATCACAGATTTTAAAGAAAATATCAACTTTTTTTCAAAAAGTCTTTAATAAATTAATTAAATATAATTGAAGATTTAAAATAATGAATTCGAAACGCAATTGATAATTATACATAAGAGATAATTTGAATTAATGATTAATTTGCATTTGTGATATATTGTACGCAATAACGAGTTCGATTGCTTATTTTTTATGACAAATGTTCATTATAACGATTTATCAAAATATCGACAATAGGTCTATCGTGGTTGGTTAGTGGGGACAATCATTGCTGAAATCCTTTCATCTATACTTGGTGCGCTCTGTAATAACGTTTTATCTTGCGCACTATTTGACCCTGTAAGGTATATAAAAGATTTCATAATCGATTAATAAAAATTAATTTTTTTGAAAATTGTGTATTCTTTTTCGATAAATGTCGATCGCAAATTGGTTTTTATAGAGGTAAATTTTATTTTAATTTTTCACATTTTATAAATATGAAAAAAGCGTTCGATGTAAACGAATTATTTTAATTATAAAATTCGATTAACACGATCGCGAATAATTATTATTTTCAAATAATAATTATAAAGATTGAGATCGTTTATTTTGAATTTAATATAAAAAACATCTTTTATTCGTTGAATTTTAAATCGAGATAAATTAATGATCAAAATATCGTTTATATAAAAAACGATAATAACATTAATGTTTGAATTAATAAAGACGTTGAAATCAACATTAATGAAAACGAGATCGATTTCTTTTATATATTTAATAAAGATATTATATCAAATTTAAAAAGATTATTTTAAATTATAAAAGATTTTATTGAACTTGCAAATCTTATTAAGATATTTTTTTAAAACATATTCAATAAATTGCTTTACATAAATCTTATTCTTAACATTTTCATAAAGAAAAACGATTTTAATATTTATTTATTTTGATTTTTAATTTTCGACGATAATTAAGACGAAAATCATTTTATAAAACATAAATTTGATCATTAAAACGAAAGTTTCATTGAAATTTAAATCTTTTCGTTATTCGAAATTACGAATTATTTAACGAATGTTAAAATAAATGATTTTATCGCGAGCTCCGCGTTTGATAATATAAATTCATTTATCACGAAAAATAATACATCTTTTAAATAAATCGATAAGCATTTAAGTTTCATTCTTTAATAAAAAGTCATTTTTTTTGATTATGTTATTCTTTTATTATTTTCGATAGAAATTATTGATAATAACTTTTTTTAAAATTTTCGATTCGTACGATTTCATTGCGTTAACAATTTGAATAATCATCGCATAAAATTGAATAAAATTTAACGAAAGATCGCGCGATATGAAATAAAAATGATTTAATTAAAACGACGCATTATTTGGCGCATCGCTTTAAAAAGTGAAAGTTAATAATAACGATAAATTAAGAATTAATGCGTTAATTTTAAAAGAATTTATAAATTTTATAATTATAGAGAGCTCAATTGCAAAGGGGTTAAATTTAAACGATTAAATAAACTTATTAACGTTTATCTCATTTATAAGTAATTAATCTTTAACGACGAAAAACGTTATAAATGTCGAATCATTTCTTTTCACAATTGAATTAATTAACAATTATGAATCAGATAAAGAATTTTTTTTTCAAATTTTAAACGATTTTGAAAGATCGAATAATGTTGTTATTTGATAATAATATATAATAAATATAATCGTCTTCGTAATCGATGAAATTTTTTTAAATAACACGTTTTTAATTTTTCTTTTAATTGATAACGAGTTTACGTAATATAACATATTTTAAAATTTCAATGCGTCATATATGATTTAATTGAGATTTATAATTTATATAAGTTTAATAAGAAATAAATTTGCGCGAGCGTGTAAAATTTCGATTATGAAAATAATTAACGATCAATACGAATTTTAATCAATGTTTTTAATTAAAGTTAATGTTTATAATGATAATGTTAACAATGTTAAAAAACGTTTAATTAAATCATTCGACGATTTTATTTTGTTTAAGGTTTTTAAAATGAATAAACTTTGTCAAAATATGAAGTAGAACACTTAATTGTATTGCTCTAAGAGTATTACGTAAAAAAGAGCGATTTATGTACGAACGCATTAATGTGCGCACGTGACCGTCAAGGCTTAACGTTACATAACTCGAATTTTAACATTCCCCTTCGCTCGCATCTTTTTAAATCTGAATTTCGAATTATAAAAATGAAAATTAGCGTCGAATAATAAAAATAAATCATAATGTCGTATTATAAGCGTGAAAACATTTTATATCCCCTTTATCATTTTCTATATTTCTTAAAATTTTCAAATTTCAAACACGAAATTCGAAATTCGTAATGTTCAAAATCGAATAAAAATAATGAAAATTCGAAGAAAAATCGAATTTTGAAAATGATTATATTTTTTTGAATATATTCGTCACGATGATACATAAAAAAAATTCACTTTTTAACGAAAAATCGTTTTTTTATAAATTTATTTATAGGTCATTTGATGCACATCAAAAATCGATCGACATATAATCGAAAAATATATGTGAAATTAATGTTTCGATTAAATAAAGAATTTCGAATTGTATATACATATATGCGATCGATCATAAAATCTATAAAAATCATT
Source organism: Alectoria sarmentosa (assembly GCA_009733775.1). NCBI lineage: Eukaryota > Fungi > Ascomycota > Lecanoromycetes > Lecanorales > Parmeliaceae > Alectoria > Alectoria sarmentosa. The sequence continues at coordinate 23,305 of WOGZ01000266.1, forward strand.
TTAAAATATTAATGTTTGATAATTGTCAGAGACTCAATGTGTGTGCAATGACTTGTATTGATAGTATGTAAAGAATACTATTTATGAAGAGTAATTACAAAGGGCGACACCGTGAAGAAGGTGCGCACTCGCCAAGGCGCTAGGCCAGATATGTACTAGCGCAAATATGGAGGCATATCGGACGTATCGGGCATATCAGGTACTGGTGCAGGTATAACTCAGGCATACAAAGAAAGGAACCATGACAATAATAATAATTAATAAAGTGTATATAAATTACGATCGATATATTGCGACGATAATGTGTTGAAATGTGTCAACTATCAAACATAAAAGGTTTATCGAGACAAAAAAGGTTTATCAAGACTTGACACATTTTATATTTAGATGCTCTATTACAAACTCCTTAATCAATTAAATGCTTCACTTACTTTCAACAGATTATAAACCCGAAATCGCGAACATTCGTTTAATATTATTTATCTCATAAAGCAATTAACTCATCAATCAAGCGTATAAAGAAAATCTTTTAAAAATTAAATCGCAATACAAAAATCTAATCGATAAAGCAATTATCCATTTTGCGACAATTGCGCAACAACCTAAATCTATTTATTACACATAATCATTTTTGTTAATAAATCGTATTCTAAATAATATCTAATTCAATTCAATTATTTATTCATATAATAATCGCAAATAATAAATCGTAAAACGTTGATTATAATTGCTATGAAAACAATTTACTCTTAAAAAATTGCGATTAATTATTTATTAATTTCAACCTTTATGCGATGAATCATATTTATAACGTAATAATCGAATAACTTTTAAAAAATCGTTTAATTCTATAAATCATCACAACCTCTTATCTAAAAAATGAGAAAATTGAAATTGAATTTAATTAAACGCGCATTATTTCCATCAATCAATTAAACGTTATTAAATAATATCATTTCGCTATTTATGAAATTTATAATAAATAAAAAAAAATCGCAAATACGTTATAAACTTTATTTCACAATTATTATTATAACATCAATTGTTAAATTGCTTTTAACGAAATATTAAATTAAAATCAATAACGATAATGAATCGTTTATGACAACGAGCATTTTATTATAAAACACGACTTTTATTATATTAACGATCGTTATTATATCAACGACTTTCGTATTAATTATAATTAAAAAAAAACATAAAAAACCCTTAAATATTTTTTCTGATTTTGACTTTCAAACATCAAAAGATTCAATCACATTCATTAATCACACTTTTTATCGAAATAAATTTAAACGTTTTAAATATTCTTCTCTTTTTTCTTCTTTTATAAATTAAAACAAATTTAAACGTCTTCGCTTTTTCACGTTTATCATATTTTTAAACATTTCTTAAAAAAAAATTCGAGCTTAATTCAAAAAAATTCGATTAATAAAACGCATCTTTAAACGCGATTTTCTTTTTTATAATCAAACATTAAATAAAATCTATTATTAATTCAAAACGCGCTCGAAAAGCAAAAAACGCGATTATATATTTATTTATTTATCTAATAACATTATAATTCTCGATAATTTTACCCGCGAATCTTCTCTCGAATTAATTAACAACAAAAATCTCTTTAAAATTATTATTCAATTTATTAAATTCAATTCCCTCATTAACATTTAAATTCTTTATATTTTTAATAACATATCGAAATCATTATTATATTCAAAAAAATCGTCGACATAAAATTCAATAATAACCTTTCATTTCATATTAAAAAGTTTAAAAAACTCAAAAATTTTCAAATATAATCTCGAAAAATGCGACAATTTCTTACGTCGTAACGTTTTATCAAATTCATCAAAATAAAACAAAATGAAATTTTCATTATATTTATCATTTTTAAAAACATCTCATTTAATAAATTCACGACAATAATCGATATCGTCGAAAAAAAACGAATCAAATGAAATTTAAAATATGAATTTTATATCAACATCATTAAAAATCATCTTAAAAATAACTTATTTATAAATTATAAAAACGAGATTAATGCGCATATTCTATAAAATATCATTTATAAAAATAATAAACCTAAAGATTTCGATATATTTAATAACTTATATCGTTCATTACTTAAATTAAACCTTAATTAACATATGTGGAAATATGATATAGGACACTTAGTTGTATTATTCTAAGAGTGTTATAAAGGAAAGTGCGATCTATGTTACGAGCGCATGCGTTCATATCACGTGATTTATCACATAATTTAAATTTCGACATTCCCCTTCGCACGCATATCTTTAAAAAAATCGAATGTCGAATAAATAAAATAAATTAAACGTCGAGTGATTATGATGAATTTAACTTCGAATAATTAATGTGAAATTATTTTTATACAATTTTCTTACCTCTTATGCGTCTTATAAAAACTCGAATTTTAAACACGAAATTCGAAATTCGCGATGTTTAAAATCGAATAAAAATAATGAAAATCCGAAAAAGGAAGTGATTATTTTTTTTATAAATCATTTTTATTTTTATAAATCATTTTTATTTTTTATACATCCCCTTTTCTTTCTCTTGTAAATATTCGAATTTCAAAAAACGAGATTTGAAATTCGCGATGTTTAAAGTCGAATAAAAAAGATGAAAATCGAAAATCTGAAAACGATTATATTCTTTTAAACATATTCGTTATAATGTCACATAAAAAAAATCATTTTTTGACGAAAAATCGTTTTTTGATAAATTTATTTTCAATTTATTTAATGCATATCAAAAATCGATCGATATATAATCGATAAATATATGTAAAAATAAATTTTTCGATTAAATAAAATATTTCGAATTGTATATGCATATGCATATATATATGCGATCGATTATAAGATTCATAAAAATCATTTTAAAACATTGATGTTTGATAATAATAATTGATAACGTATATGCGAACAATATATAATAACGATGTTTATAATAATAATGACGATAATAACATTTAAGAATATAAATACGATAATCTTAAGAGCATAAATATAATAATCTCAAAAAATATAAATATGATAATTTTATGAAAATATTTAAGGCAATTAACGAAAAGTCGACGATAACGACCTTTTGAATAACGTCGCAGATTTCAAATTTGAATCGAACATAAATATAAATGTTTCGAAAAGAGGCTCGCAAAGTTTGTGAATATAATTATAATAAAAATAAATTAATTTTTAATATAATAATAATATAATGAAGTTCGATATATCAAAATTAATATTAAAATTTTGCGAATAATTTCGATCTCGATCGATCATTTGATCGATTATTCGAAATGTAAAAATTAATGAAATCGTTTTTTTGAAATTGAGGGCGTTAAATAATAATAATAAAACGATTTAAACGATTTCTTTGAAATAACGATTCAAATAATTTTAAATGAATAATGTGAAATTGTTTTCATATTAAAGACATCACGAAAGATGACGAATTTATCGAAATATAAGATTTTGATAAAATTATCAATTATTTATTTGTTAATAAAAACATATTAAACGTTTATAATATTATTATTGATTTTTTCGCGCACAAAATGATGAGCGATGTTAATGTGTTTAATATAAATATGAAATTAAGCGTTCTTTGCGAAAACGATTACGTTTTAATTATCTTTAAAGATCACGATGATTTTAAGATTCGAATTATTAAATCGCAAAAATTAATTGAGAAGGTTTTTTAATCAAATAACTTTTTTAATAATTTGCGTTTAATCGATGTATCTTGTTTCACAAATAAATAATTTCATAATAATTTAACGTTTATTTAATCAATTAATAACGTCGTTATTCAAATTAAATAAATAATCGAAAATGAATCTTCGAATTGAATTCTCAATTCAATCAAAATCAATATAATCGAATAAATTCTTTAAGAAATTTTTATATACGAGTTCATAATGCATCGTGCTTTTAAAATATCGAAAGATTTAAATAATCGCATTTTAATGCGTTGAAATAAAATTGATTAAGTATCGATTAATCAAAAAAATAATATAAACGATATCGAAACGAATTTTCAATATAACGTACATAAAAAAGTTTATAACGAATTAATATTCTTTATAAAACTTTTTAAAAATCATATAATTCTCTTTAATAAACGTTAATCTGCGATTAATTTCGAATAACGTATTAATAAAAATAAGATTTTAACATTTAAAATAATTAAAAAAACGTATAATGTACGTTTTTTATTTTAAACGAATAATATCGTTATAATAATCTCTTTTAACGATTATGCTCAAATAAAAGACGTATAATTTTAAATTTAATATATAAAATTTGACGTTTAAAACATCTTTGATTCGTTTAATAACGATTTTATTACGATTTATAATCAAAACATTATCGACGTAAAACGTTATAATGATTTTTTTTTGAAATTTATAAATATATTATTATTCGATTTGATGAAATTAAGATCGAATTTATTTATATAAATCGAAAAATGTTAATATTAAATTTTGAAAAATTGCTTTAAATCATAAAGAGTTTTATTTAATTTATAAATCTTAATATTATTTTTGTTAAAGTCGTTAAATTGTTACACATAAATATTTTTTTGAACATCGTTATAAAAAAAACGATTTTAACGTTTATTTATTTCACGTTTTAATTTATAATCGTTATAAACGCAAAAATCGTTTTATAATTTATAAATTTTATCATTAACGCGAAAATATTATAATAATCATGATTTTATTATTATTCGAATTCTCGAATAATTCAACGTGTTTTATAATAAATTTTTTTTTTTCGAGATTTCGTTTCACGATATAAATTTAACGATTTTTAAAAATATGAATCTTTAAAGACGTTTGAATAAGACATTAAATGTTATTATTTATAAAAAACTTATATTCATCTCGCATATCAATTTCTTAATTTATATGAAATAAATTATTAAAAATCGTTTATTTATAAATTATAAATTCGAAAATGTTAAATTTATTAATATAATTCGCAAAAAGAACAAAAATAACGAAAACTTTTATTAAAAAATTAAGCGATAAATCACGAAGATTCGAAATAATGAAATTCTTATGATCATTAAATATGTTTTAAATAATTTCATATTCGAAATGTTTTCGCATACCTTTTATTTTAATAAATTTTGAAAATATTAACGAAAAAGAAACGGCGATAGACTTGATAATTGATATAATAAATTTAAATATCACAAACACACGCATTATAATAACGACAAAATAAGATCTTTAAAAACGATTAACGATTAACGATGAAATATTCATTAACGATAATCGATTTGACGATTTAATTAAAGTAAAAATTCAACGTCTGATAATATAATGATATATTATTTATTCAATGTTTTTTTTATAACGAATATTAATACGAAAAGACGTTAACGTTTATTTAAAAATTAAAAAATTTTAATTTTCTTTTCGAAATTTACGAAATGTGAACGTTTTTCGACGAAATGCATATCGTTAACGCGAATAATTTTCTTTTTGATTAAATTATAAAGGCGAAAAATAAATTCATTTTTACAATTTAAAAGAATACATTTTTCGTTTTTATTTATAAATTTCTTTTAAATACGCTTTAAAGCGTAAACGATGAAATTAATAATACGCAAATGAAAAAAATAAGTTTACGATAATAAAAGATTTCAAAAAATATAACGATAATCTTAATGTTAAAAAAACGTATCGTCAAATAATTAATTATGATTATTATTTCAAATTAAAAAAATTTATTAAAGTTGAAATTTAATAAAATTGAATAAATTTTATTTATCAAAATTTAATTAAATCGTTCGATAACTTTATTCATTTCGAAATTATTTATAATAATGAGTTTTTGTTTAATGCTCATTTAAGCGAAATATTTTAAAAAGATTTTATTAATATATTCGTTTTCATTATCGAGACGAATGCGATAAATTCGATAATCGCGAAATTTCAAATAAATTTTGAAACGCAAAAACATAATAAATGTCTCATTTTTATAATGAATATGATAAATTTTAAAATAATAAATGAAATCGTCTTTAAAGATTATAAAATATTTATAATCGTTAAAATTAATGAGAATCAAAGATTTAATAAAATTATTATAAACAAATTTATTTAATAAGATATTAAACGCTACGAGCGAATTATGAAAAATAACTTTTTAACGATTCATCATATAACATTCGCAAATGTATTCTTTGATAATGTTTTTGAAAAAATTCACATTTATAATAATATTTAAAATTTTATTAAAATTTTATTAATTTAAATAATTTATGCGAACATATTATAATTAATGAATCGAATTTAAAAAAACATTATAAACGATCAAAGCATTATTGTTTTTTTAAAAATTGAAAAAGAATAAATCGCGGTTTCGCGTATCGATTAACGTGATATTATTTTGAATTAAGACATAATATTTTTTATAAAAAACGACTTTAATGTTGATATTTAAAAACTTTTTAATTGATAAAAGATTAATGCTTATATCGAGCATATGTAAAACATTAAAAATCGTTAAAATAACGCGTTTATCATTAACATTGCAATCAAAATTAATAATATCATAAATAAAAGATTGAGTTTTAACGTCTTTAATGTTTTTGATAAATTGAAATTAAATGTTAATGTAAATAATAAATATGAAACGATCGATAAAGAAATAACGAATATAATCAAAATTTATCATAATTCGAATATCAAAATTCATAAATTTGATAAACGATAACTTTTTATTCAAATTAAAATTTATTATCAAATTGATAAAGTTCTCGTTTTGATTTATTTAATTGATTATATTCAAAATGTTAAAATCATTCAAAATGAGATTCGAATGGTTTTAATCGTTTAATTCGTTTAAAAATATTATATAAATATGAAGATAATCGTTCTTTTTTGGAATATACGTTATATTAACATTGAAATAATTATTTTTCTTTGAAATGAAGACGTTAAATGACGCTTTTTCGATATGTTTACGTTTAACATTTAAAACATTAATGCTCGCATAAATGACATCGATTTGCATTTTATTTTTTTTATTCATTTATAAACTTTTTAAATTTTAGATGAAAAAATTTAATTTAACATTTAATAAAGAAATATTTGAATTTGCGATTAACGATTTTATAAAAAATATAAATTTCGCGATTAATAAAATCAAAGCCGTCGAAATCGTTTTTAATGAATTATTTGTTTTTATTATTGCGATGAGCGAGTATAACGATATCATTTTTTTTAATTATAAACATATAATGTCGAAATTCAGGTCACGTGATAGGTCACGTAACACGAACGCATGCGTTCGTAACATAGGTCGCATTTTCCTTCGTAGCACTCTTAAAGTAATATAATTAAATGTTTTACATCATATTTTCATAAATTATAAACCCGAGCTTGCCCGACGATCGTTATAAACATAATTTATCTATTCATTATTATGATTATAATTGTTTTCAAACATTTCATATTCATCGCAATGAAATAATCAATTATAAAGGTTTTCATTCATTAATTTCCTTAAAATAAACAATTTTCATTTATAAGATGATCTTTAATTTAAGCGATCATAATCCGAAATTTAAAGGATTAAAAGCTTTTCAACTTTCGATGAGCCGAAATTATCCGCTTTTAATCGAAATCGTATACGATCTATGATCGTACGATCGAATCATAATAAGGTTTTTATAACATTATTAATTTTCTTGCGTGAAACACATTGAATAAAAAAAAATACGCTTTTATTTTCATAATATTTCATCAAATTGAAAATTTATATCTTTAACGATATATCGAATCAATAAAATAAATTGAATAATTGAATGTTAATATTATTATCAATTTAATTATCGTTTAAAACAATTTAAAGTTAATTTCATTATCATTTAAACGCTTATAAACCTATTTAAAACCAAAAATAATAAACTTTATATATCAAAATTAACGTTTTAATCTCAAAAATCCTTTGAAAAAAGAAATTAAAATCTTATCATCGAATTCTTTATTCGTTATCGATAACATTTTATTATCATAATCATAAAATTTAATCAATTTCAATTTCACGATAATAATCGTCGAAATAAATATTCTAAATTCGAATCTTTAATTAAATAACATAAAAAAAATGCGAATTTTTTAAAAAGATCTATACGCTTATAATTGCATTTAATATAATCTTAATTAAATTCAATCTTTATCATCAAATTTAAAATTAAATTCTTTATATTATTAATTTCATTTTATAACAATATTATCGTTCAAATTTATCGTTAATTTTTATATAAACATTTTTCGTTATTATTATAAAACCTTAAAACATAAAAATAATAATTGATTAATATTGATAAAAACCTAAACGATTTTAAAGAAAATTAATAAAGCATTTATTTTATTTTTTTCACATTATCGTTATATGATAACGATTCTAAAATCAACGAGAAATCATTTAACGTTTTAAACGATATCGAAATCTTTAACTTACGCGCTAAAAAGAAACGATCTCATTTATCAATTTTTTTTAAAATGTTCGAATCGTTTTTTAAATCATTATCAAATTCATTTATTTCGATATTTTCTCAAAGCGACACTTTTTAAAACGATCTTTTCGATTCGTCTTTAATCGTGATAAAAGAATTTTCGTCTTCATTATTCTCATCATTATTATCAATCTTTTATATTTCTTTATTTATCTCTTTCGATATTAATAATTGAATTTAACGTTTAAAATGTCATTAAAAATGTTTTTATAAATGATAAAGACAACTTTTCTTTAATTTTCATTATCATTTTAAAATTTATTATCGAATATATCAAATAAAGCGAAGATATTAACGATTAATTGATATTAAACAATTTTCAATTCTTTATTGACATTATCAAATTTAAAATTTATGTGATTATTCATCAACGTTTTAATTACGTTAATCATTAATTTATCAAAAAACATAATGAAAATTCTCAAATTATGTTAAACGTTATCGATATTTATTATAAATTTATAAGTTTTAAACTTTATATCGAATTTGTGCGTCAATTATATAACATCAACATCAATTTCGAAAAAAACGTTCATCAATACGAAAAGGATTTTCGTAAAATTAACGTCGAAATCGTTAATTTAAACGATTCATTATCATTATCAAAACCTTATCTTATTCAATTCTTTTTTATAAAATTCGATAAAATTTACGATATTTTTATAATAATTTATATTCAAATTTATATATTTTATAATTCAAAAATAATCAAATTCGATTTGATTATTTATGACATAATAAACGAAAAGCGCCGTATGCTCGTAATTAAAAAAAAATGATATTATTATGCTCATTCATCGCAATAACAAAAACAAACAATTCGTTAAAAACGATTTCGACGATTTTGATTTCATCAATTATATTTTTTATATTTTTTATAAAATCATTAACCGTAAATTTAAACATTCTTTCATTAAATGTTAAATCAAATTTTTTCATTTAAAATTTAAAAAGTTTATAAATAAACAAAAAAAGAAAAAGAAGACGCAAATCGATATCATTTATGCGAACATTAATATTTCAAATGTTAAACGCAAATGCATCGAAAAAGCGTCATTTAACGTTTTCGTTTCAAAAAAAAAAAATTATTTCAACATCAATATAACGTATATTTCAAAAGAGAATAATTATTTTCATATTCATATGACATTTTTAAACGAATTAAATGATCAAAATCATTCGAATCTTATATCGAATGATTTTAACATTTTAAATATAATTATTTAAATAAATCAAAATGAAAATGAAAATCTTATCAATCTGATAACGAACCTCGACTTAAACAAAAATCTATCGTTTATTAAATTTATAAATCTCGATATTCGAATTATGATAAACTCGAATTACATTCATCATTTTTTTATCGATTATTCGATATTCATTATTTACATCAAAATTCAATCTCGATTTATTAAAAACATTGAAAACGTCAAAATTTAATCTTTTATTTATAATATCATTAATCTTGATTACAATGTTAATAATAAACGCGTTATTTTAACGATCTTTAATATCTTATACATATTCGATATAACTTATATGGCCGTCACACAAGTTTAACATCCGATATATATTCGATGTTCATTCGATGTTCACCCGATGTTGGTTTTCCATCAGATATACGATGGTTGAAAAGCCGCTGTACATCTTTAAGAGGTTTTCAAACGGCTGTTCAGCGGCTATCAAATCATCGTCAAATCGTTACCATTTAGGAAGGAGCATCACATACTCATCGCATTCGCATTTTCATGATCATGTCCATTGCAGCCACATAGTCATGGCCGTATCCATTGCAACCACATTGTCCGTACCCACTGCAACCACATTGTTCATACCCACTGCAACCACATGGTCATGGCCGTACTCACTGCAATCACACGGCCGTACCCATTGCATTCACATGGCCGTACCCATTGCGTCCACATGATCATGGCCGTATCCACTGCAACCACATGACCATGGCCGTACCCACCGCAGCCACATAGCCATGGCCGTACCCACTGCATCCACATGGTCATGACCCTACCCACTACATTCACATGGTCATGGCCCTACCCACTGCAACCACATGGCCATGGCCCTATCCACTACAATCACATGGTCATGGCCGTATTCACTGCAACCATATTATTATTGAATATCGGATGGACAGCGGATGGATATCGGATGGATAACGAATGAGTATCGGATGAGCAGCGGATGAGCAGCGGATGAGCAGCGGATGAGCAACAGTTACGCATCGGCTGCTCAACCGCTGAGAATCGGATGAAAATCCATCACTTTTCATTAAAACTGCCATCCGATTCTCAGCAGTTGGGCAGCCGATGCTCAACTGCTGCTCAGTCGCTGCCCAGCCGCTGCCCAGCCGCTGCCCATCCGATTTCCAACCGATGTTCATCCGATGTTCATCCGATGTCAGATTCACGAGGCAGGCACAGTAGAAACGTTAATTTCTTATCAATTGAAAAACTCTTAAATATCGACATTAAAATCGTCTTTTATAAAAAAGATTATATTTTAATTCAAAACAATATAACGTTAATCGATACGCGAAATCGTAATTTATTTTTTTTGAATCTTTAAAAAGATAATAATGTTTTAATCATTTATAACGTTTTCTCAAATTCGATTTATCAATTATAACATATTTATATAAATCATTTGAATTAATAAAATTTTAATAAACTTTTCAATATTATTATAAATGTGAATTTTTTTAAAAATATCGTTAAAAAATACATTTGCGAATGTTATGTGATGAATCGTTAAAAGATTGTTTTTCATAATTCGCTTATAACGCTCGATATCTTATTAAACGAATTTATTTATAACGATTTTATTAAATCTTTAATTTTTATTAATTTCAACGATTATAAATACTTTATAACGTTTAAAAATGATTTCATTTATTATTTTAAAATTTATTATATTCGTTATAAAAATGAAACCTTCGTTAAATTTTTACGTTTCAAAATTTATTTAAAATCTCGCGATTATCGAATCAATCGCATTTATCTTAATAATGAAAACGAATATATTAATAAAACCTTTTTTAAATGTTTCATTTAATCGAACATCAAATAAAAATTCATTATTATAAATAATTTCGAAATGAGTAAAACCGTCGAGCGATTTAATTAAATTTTAATGAATAAAATTTATTCAATTTTATTAAATTTCAATCTTAACAAATTCTTTTAATTTAAAATAATAATCATAATCAATTATTTAATAATGCGTTTTTTTAACATCAAAATCATCGTTATATTTTTCGAAATCTTTTATTATTATAAATCTATTTTTTCTCATTTGCGTATTATTAACTTTATCGTTTACGTTTTAAAACGTATTTAAAAAAAATTATAAATAAAAGCGAAAAATGTATTCTTTTAAATTACGAAAACGAATTCATTTTTCGTTTTTATAATTTAATCAAAAAGAAAATTATTCGCGTTAACGATATATATTTTATCGAAAAACGTTCACATTTCATAAATTTCAAAGAGGAAATTAAAATTTACGAATTTTCAAATAAACGTTAACGTTTTTTTATATCAACATTTATTATAAAAAAGACATTGAATAAACAACGTATTATTATATTGTTAAACGTTAAATCTATAATTTCGATTAATTCAAATCGATTATCATTAACGAATATTTCATCGTTAATCGTTAATCGCTTTTAAAGATCTCATTTTATCGTTATTATAATGCGTATGTTTATAACATTTATTAAATTTATTATATCAATTATCAAATCTATTATCATTTTCTCTTCATTAATATTTTGGAAATTTATTAAAATAAAAATTATGCGAAAACATCTCAAATATAAAATTATTCAAAAAATATTTAATGATCATAAAAATTTCATTATTTCGAATCTTCATAATTTATCATTTAATTTTTTAATAAAAGCTTTCGTTATCTTTATTTTTTTTGCGAATCATATTAATAAACCTAACATCTTCGAATTTATAATTTATAAATAAACGATCTTTAACAATTTAATTCGTATAAATTGAAAAATTGATATGCGAAATAAATATAAATTTTTCATAAATAATAACATTTGATATTTTATTTAAACGTTTTCAAAAATTCGTATTTTTCGAGATCGTTAAATTTACATCGTGAAACGAGATCTCGAAAAAAAAGTTACTTATTATAAAACACGTTGAATTATTCGAAAATTCGAATAACAAAAGAATCATAATTATTATAATATTTTCGCGTCAATAATAAAGTTCATAAATTATAAAACGATTTTTACATTTATAACGATTATGAATTAAAATGTAAAATAAATAAACGTTAAAATCGTTTTTTTTTATAACGATGTTCAAAAAAACATTTATATATAATAATTTAAAAACTTTAATAAAAATAATATCAAAGTTTATAAATTGAATAAAACCCTTTATGATTTAAAGCAATCTTTTAAAATTTAATATCAACATTTTTCAATTTATATAAAAAAACTCGATTTCAATCTCATCGAATCGAACGATAATGTGTTTATGAATTTCAAAAAAAAAATCATTATAACGCTTTATATCGATGATGTCTTGAATATAAATCGCAATAAAATCATCATCAAACGAATCAAAAATGTCTTAAACGTCAAATTTCACATATTAAATTTAAGATTATACGTTTTTTATTTAAACATGATCGTCAAAAGAAATCATTATAATAACATTATTCATTTAAAACAAAAAACGTACATCACACATTTTCTCAATCACTTCAAATATTAAAATCTCACTTTTATCAATATATTATTCGAAATCAATCGCAAATTAACATCTATCGAAAAAAATTATGTGATTTTCAAAAAATTTCGTGAAAAATATTAATTCGTTATAAACTTTTCTATATATATTATGTTGAGAACTCGTCCCGATATCGTTTATATTATTTCTTTAATTAATTAATATTTAATCAACCTTATTTTAACGCATTGAAATGCGATTATTCGAATCTTTCGATATTTTAAAAACATTATACATTACGAATTTATATATAAAAACTTTTTAAAGAATTTATTCGATTATATTAATTTTAATTAAATTGAGAATTCAATTTAAAGGTTCATTTTCGATTATTTATTTAATTTAAATAATAACATTATTAATTAATTAAATAAACGTTAAATCATTATGACATTATTTATTTATAAAATAAAATATATCGATTAAACGCAAATTATTAAGAAAATTATTTGATTGAAAAACCTTTTTAATTAACTTTTACAATTTAATAATTCAAACTTTAAAATTATTATGATTTTTAAAAATAATCAAAACGCAATCGTTTTCGCAAAAAATGTTTAATTTCATATTCGCATCAAGCACATTAACATCGCTCATCATTTTATGCGCGAAAAAGTTAATAATAATATTATAAATGTTTAATATATTCTCATTGATAAACAAATAATTAATAACCTTATTAAAACCTTATGTTTTAATAAGTTTATTATTTTTCGCGATGCTTTTAAGATGAAAATAACCTCACATTATTCATTTAAAATTATTTAAATCATTATTTCAAAGAAAACGCCTGAAACGCTTTAAATCGTTTAAATCGTTTCATTATCATTATTTAACGTCCTCAATTTCAAAAAAGCGATTTCATTAATTCTCACATTTCGAATAATCGATCGATATCGAAATTACCCGCAGAACCTTAATATTAATCTTGATGTGTCAAAACTTCGTCATATCATTATCATATCAAAAACTAATTTATCGTTATTGCAATTATATTCACAAACTTTACGAACCTCTTTTCGAAACATCTATATTTATGTTCGATTCAAATTTGAAATTTATAATATCATTCAAAAGGTCGCTATCGTCGTCTTTTCGTTAATCGCCTTAAATATTCTCATTAAAATCATTATATTCAAATTTCTTGAAATCATTATGCTTATGCTTTTAAAATCATCATATTTATGTTTTTAAACGTTATTGTCGTTATCATTATCATCATCATTATCGTAATATATCAATCGTAATTTATATGCATTTCATTAATTATTATTATCAAGCATCAATATCTTAAAACGACTCTTATGAACCTTACAGTCGATTGTATACATACATATATATGCATATGCAATTCGAAATATTTCGTTCAATCGAAAAATAAATTCTCACATATATTCATCGATCATATGTCGATCGATTTTTGATATATATCAGATGAACTGAAAATAAATTTGTCAAAAAACGATTTTTCGTCAAAAAGTGGAATTTTTTTTATGTGACATCGTGACGGATATGTTCAAAAGAACATAATCGTTTTCAGATTTTCGATTTTCATTCTTTTTATCCGGCTTTGAACATCGCGAATTTCGAATCTCGTTTTAAAATTCGAATGTTTATAAGGAGGGGGGGAAGGTGATGCATAAAAAATAAAGATGATTTATGAAATAAAAATGATTCATGAAAGAGAAATGATTATTCTTTTTCGAATTTTCATTGTTTTTATCCGATTTTGAACATCGCGAATTTCGAATCTTATATTTAAAATTCGGGTTTTTATAAAACGTATAAAGGGTAAAAAAAATGCATAGAGGTGATTTCACATTAATTATTCGACATTAAATTCATTATAATTATTCGACGCTCGATTTATCTTATTTATTCAATATTCGATTTTTTTAAAAGTATGCGTGCGAAGAGAAGTGTCGAAATTTAGGTTATATAATAAGTTACGTGACACGAGCGCATGCGCTTATAACATAGATCGCATTTTCCTTCGTAACACTTTTAAAGTAATATAACTAAGTGTTCTACATTATATTTCCACATATAACGTTTTTCATTTATTACGTTATAAATAATTAAATCGAATTTAATTATTTTCGAATTATAAAGCATATAAATTTAAATATAAATTATTATAAAAATATTATAAATTTCGTCGAGTTTTATGAGAAAAAATTAAATGAGATAAAGTTTCGACAATAATAATAAATCGTTTAAATTAACGATTTCGACGTTGATTTTACGAAAATCTTTTTTATATTAACGAACGTTTTCTTTCGAAATTAATGTTGATGCTATGCAATTAACGCATAAATTTAATATAAAATTCGAAATTTATAAATTTATAACAAACATCGATAACGTTTAATATAATTTAAAGATTTTCGTTATGTTTTTTAATAAATTAACGATTAACGTAATTAAAACGTTAACGAATAATCACGTAAACTTTAAATTTAATAATATTAATAAAAAATAAAAAATTATTTAACATTAATTAATCGTTAATATCTTCGCTTCATTTAATGTATTTGATAATAAATTTCAAAATGATAATAAAAGTTAAAGAGAAACTGTCTTTATTATTTATAAAAACATTTTCAATAATATCTTAAACGTTAAATTTAATTATCGATATTAAAATAAATAAATAAAAAAATATAAAAAATTAATAATAATGATAAAAATAATGAAAACGAGATTTTTATCACGATTAAAAACGAATTGAAAATATCGATTTAAAAACTGCCGCTTTAAAAAAATATCGAAATAAATAAATTTAATAACGATTTAAAAAACGATTTAAACGTTTTAAAAAAAATTGAAAAACGAAATCGTTTACCTTTAACGCGTAAATTAAAGATTTCGATATTATTTAAAACGTTAAATGACTTTTCATTAACTTTAAAATCGTTATCATATAACGATAATAGAAAAAAAATGAAATAAATGCTTTATCAATTTTCGTCAAAATCGTTTAAATTTTTATCGATATTAATTAATTATTATCGTTATGTTTTAAGGTTTTATAATAATAACGAGAAATATTTATGCGAAAATTGATAATAAATTTAAATAATAATATTATAATAAAATGATATTAATGATATAAAGAATTTGATTTTGATTTTGATAATAAAAATTAAATTTGATTAAGATTATATTGAATGCAATTGCAAACGTGTAAACTTTTTTAAAAAATTTATATTCTTTTTATGTTATTCAATCAAAAATTCGAATTTAAAATATTCGTTTCGACGATTATCATCGTGAAATTAAAATTAATTAAATTTTATAATTACAATAATAAAATGTTATTGATAATGAATAAAAAATTCGATAATAAAATCTTAATCTCTTTTTTTAAAGGGTTTTTGAAATTAAAATGTCAATTTTGACATATAAAATTTATTATTTTTGATTTTAAATAAACTTTTAAGCGTTTGAATAATAATAAAATCAATTTTGAATTGTTTTAAATAATAATCAAATTGATAATGAAATTGACATTCAATTATTCAATTTATTTCATTAATTTAATATATCGTTAAAAATGCAAATCATCAAATTAATGAAATGTTATAAAAATAAAAGCGCATTTTCTTTTTTATTTAATGTGTTTCATATAAAAAATTTAATAATATTATAAGAATCTTATTATGATTCGATTATATGATCGTAAATCGCATACGATTTCGATTAAAAGTGAATAATTTCGGCTCATTGAAAATTGAAAATTTTTTAATCTTTAAATTTCGAATCATAATCGTTTAAGTTTAAAGATTATTTTATAAATGAAAATTGTTTATTTCAAAAAAATTGATTAAATAAAGATTTTTATAATTGATTGTCTCATTGCGATAAACATAAAATGTTTAACAATGATTATAATCATAATAATAAATAAATAAATTATGTTTATAACGATTGTCGAGCAAATTCGAATTTATAACTTATGAAAATATGATATAAAACATTTAATTACATTATTTTAAGAGTGTTATAAAGGAAAGTGCGATTTATATTATAAACGTATACGCTCGTGTCACGTGACTTATCACGTGACCTGAACTTCGACAATATAAAAATGCAATTAACTTTATCGTTTATTTCAAAAACATTTATAACAATATCATTAATTTATCGTTTAAATTAAGATTGAAAATCAACTTTTTCATTTTTCTTTTTTACACGAATTTAAATAAATCGAATAACGCTTATTTCACTTATTATATTCAAAATCACAAATTCATAAATGATATCAATATTAAAATAACTTATTCAATAAAATACGCTATTATTCGATTCATTTAATTTATAATAAACTCTTTTTTTAAACGTTAAAAGTTTATTTTTATATTCATTATTTAGCGCCCTTCTCGCTTTATTATTTCAAATTCAACTTTAAAATATATCATTATTATTAAATTTTAAAAAAGCGTTATATTTGATTTTAACAATAAAATCATTCAAAAATTCGTCAAATACTGCACTCATTGCAAAAAACATTATCATATCAAATCGAAATGCGATCAACTCTCTGATAAGAGTCGTCAAAATAATAATAATTCTAACGATAATAACGACAAAAGAAATAATAACAATAATAATAATAATAATAACGATAATAATAAATTTAAAAATAAAAAGGATAACGATCGAAGAGATAACAAATTTAATAACAAAAAACGTCATCACAAAAATCAAAACTCTATCGAATCTTTTGATAATCAAAAAAAAACCATAATTATCTTTACGATTAAAATAAATAATTCATTCCTTTCGCGATAAGCGATAAATTATATTTGTTTTCAACACTTCACGTTTAACAAAGATTATTTTATATAATATCGCGCCTTCGATCTTAAATTAAACGATATTTATTTCATTGAAAATATTAAAAACGCTCGCATTTTCATTAACATTAATAAAATACGCATTAATATCGTTATCAATAATCAAAAAAAGAAACTTATTCTCAGGAATATTTTTTTTATCTTAAATTTACCTTTAAACTTAATCTCTCAAAAACAATTAATGCGTAATAACATTCAAATGAAATTTATATAAAACGATATCAAATTTAACAATCGTGATATTATTATTTGATTACAAAACAATAACCTTTATTATTTACGTCTATAAAAACCTAATTAAACTTTAATTATTTTCAAATAATCATTAATGTTTATATTTATATTTAAATAACATAACATCAAATTCATCATATTTTATATCACTTCAAAATATAAAAAACATTTTAATCTTATAAATAACATTATTCCTCAATCAACTTATTTCGATTTTTTTTTTCGAACTTAAATTATAATGCTATTACATCGCGAAAAATCAACGATTAAACGCTCGATTTATAACATATTCACATAAATCATTTAAAACATTAAAACGTTCGAAAGCTAATCAAGTTATTCAAAAATATCGATTTAATTAAAACGATCATCAATAAAAAGTTTTATATTTCATACGCAATCAAAAAGATACAAAAAACGCCGCACAAATTTCACATTCGCTTTAAAAAAAAACTTTTAAATTTAATTCATAACGATATTTGCGATTTTATCACTTTTTAAAATCGCTTTAATAACAAATATTTTATCATTTTTATTAACGATTAAAATAAGCGTTTTAAAATTAAAATCATCGAATATAAAAGCGAAATCTTTTTTATCTTTAAGCGCTATCAAATTAAAAATCAATATAAAAATATCATTACTAAACGTTTTCGAATTAATTATAACGACGAATACGAAAACTTTGATTTTAATATTTATTATATCGATCATAACATCACGTGAAACTTTATTCATTTTGAAAATTTCGAATAAAATGAAATTATTGAACGATTTAATCAAATGCTATTCAACATTATCAACATCATCATTAAAAACATTAACCTTGATTAAAAATATTGATCAAAATTTATATTAATCGTTAATTATCTTTAAAATCGAAATCTTATACGATCGCGCAAACTCATTTCGTATCAAATTCACATAAATTATAAATCTTATTTAAATTATATACGACGCATTAAAACTTCAAACTTTATTATTTTGCGCAAGCTCATTATTGATTAAAAAAAAATCAAAAACGCGTTGTCAAACAAAATCTTATTAATTACAAAAACGATTATATTTATTATACATTATTATCAAATAACAATATCATTCGATCTTCTAAAATCGTTTGAAATTTAAAAAAAAAAATCTTTATTTGATTCACAATTATCAATTAATTTAATTATAAAAAAAATTCGTTATTTATAACGCCTTTCGTCATTAAAAATTATTTATTTATAAATGAAATGAACATTAATAAATTCATTCAATCATTCAAATTTAAACCTTTTATAACCTTTACAATTGTTAAATTCATAAATTTTTTTAAAATTAACACATCAATTCTCAATTCGTCGCCGTCATCAATTTTCACTTTTCAAAACGATGTGTCAAATAATATATCATTATTTTATTCAAATCATCCTTATTTCATATCGCGCGATTTTTCATCAAATTTCATTCAATTTTATGCGATAATTATTTAAATTGTTAACGCAATAAAATCGTACGAGTCAAAGACTTATAAAAAAATGATTATTAATAATTTTTATCGAAAACAATGAAAAAGTAACATAATCGAAAAAATAATTCTTTATTAAAAAATAAAATTTAAAAACTTATCAATTTATTTAAAAAGCGCATTGTTTTTTATAATAAATAAATTTATATCATCAAGCGCGAAACTCGCGACGAAATTATTTATTTCAAAATTCATTAAATAATTTATGACTTCGAATAACGAAAAAACTTAAATTTCAATAAAACTTTCGTTTTAATAATTGAATTTATATTTTATAAAACGATCTTCATTTTAATCGTCGTCGAAAATTAAAATTTAAAATAAATAAACGTCAAAATCGCTTTTCTTTACGATAACATTAAAAAAAAGATTTACGTAAAATAACTCATTGAATATACCTTAAAAAAATATTTTAATAAAATCTATAAGTTCAATAAAGCCCTTTATAATCTAAAATAATTCTCTTAAATTTAATATAACACCTTTATCGAATATATAAAAAAAATCGATCTCATTTTCATTAATATCAACTTCAACGTCTTTATTAACCTAAACATTAATATTATTATCGCTCTTTATATAAATAATATCCTTATCATTAACTCATCTCGATTTAAAATTCAATAAATAAAAAATGCTCTCAATGTCAAATTCAAAATAAACGATTTCAATCTTTATAATTATTATTTAAAAATAACAATAACTCGCGATTATATTAATCGAATTTTATAATTAAAACAATTCGTTTATATCGAGCGTTTTCTTCGTATTCATAAAATATAAAAAATCAAAATAAAGTTTATTCTAATAAAGATTAATTTGCGATCAACATTTATCAAAAAAAAATATATAACTTTCAAAAAATTTCTTTAAATTTATTAATCAATTATGAAATTTCTTATATACGTTATATTCGATATTAAATCTAACATTATTTTCGTTATTTTAATGATCTTTTAATACGTTTTCAATTTTATTAAAACTCATTATATCGTTATTAAGCGTATTTTTCGTTATTTAAAAAAAATTATTAATTAATATCTCATTTATAAAAATACGTTTCAAATACTCATTAATTATATTAATTTCGATTAAATTAATAATCACAATATTCGCAAATCAATCTTAAATTACGTCTTTAATTTGAGAAATAAAATTATCAATTAATCATTTAAGCGATAATTTATAATCGTATTAATTATTTATAAAATTAAATATATCGATCAAATATAAATTATTAAAAAAGTTATTTAATTAAAAGATCTTTTAAGTCAAATTCGTTTCAATGAGACGCTTTAAACGATTATTATTTATAATAATAAAGTAATCAAAACGCAATTGCGCTCGCTAAAAGTCTTTAACATTATAATTATATTAAATATATCAACATTTAACATCATTAAATGCGCGATTAAATCGTTAATAATAATATTAATTTATAATACGTGCTTATTAACAAGCAAATCGTCGACGACCTTATTAAATCTCTTTATAAAAACAAATTCGAATTATTTCGCAAATTCATTAATCTCGAATTACGCTCTTAAAATAGATAAAATTTAAAACATTATTTAAAAATAAATAAATTATTTCTTTTCTCGCTTTTGTGAGAATTTTTTCATTTAATTAATTTTCACATTATAAATAATCGATCGAATTTACTCGCAAAATCTCAAATATAAATCTTAACATCTCATATAAACAAATTTCGACCTATCAAAACTCAATTTAAAATTGATTTATAATTATTATATTTATAATTATCAAACTTGCGAGTTTTTGTTTAAAAAGCTCATATTTATATATTTCCAAAATTTGAAATTTACGTTATTATCAAAAAGGTCATTATCGTCGATTCTCGTTATTTGTTTTAAATTTCTCTTCAAAATCACCATATTAATGCTTCTTAAAATCATTATTTTCATTTACTTAAACGCTAATATCGTTATCATTATCATTATCATTATCGCAATTGTTAAGAGAATCGTTATGTTGTCATGTTGCCAAGCTTATTGTATCTGTTTAACAGACGATATTTTGTCAAGTTTATGATTTGATAAGAAGTTGATAGATAATCAATTCTCATAAAAGAATCGATCAATTTATAATTATTCAAAATATGATCTTTTTGATATATCACATTATCGATATCATTATGTCGTCAATTATAAGCATATCGCTTATTATAAATTTAATAAGCATTTCATAGTTAATTAATCGTATTCTCAACATTTAATAATAACATTTATATATAATTATTTAATTAAGCTTCTTCATTGATAATAATTATACGATATTAGATTTTTCATCATTTAAATATATTGTATTATTTAAATCGACGATTTATTATCTATCGATTAATTCAATTTATTTATAACATTAAACATTTCATTTCAAACTCTTATCAAATGATCGAGTTTCAATATTGTTAAAATCGTTCTTCTTTAATCATTTATTCTTTTTTAATTAATTATTGATTTCTTTTGACAATCTTTTTTTAAATTGATAAGCGTATTTCTTTATTAAAAGATAAATATTATTTGACGAAGAGAATCGATAATTGAAATTTTATTAAATTTATTCTTTTTATCTTACGGGAACCTTATCGGATATAAATCGCGCTTTGACAAAAAGTTAAAAACGCGACAATAACAACAACGCGTCAACAATTAAAACTTTAATCAACAATTTGTCAACAATTTTCCAACAATTTCTCAATAACAAATTGTTAATGTCAATAATCTGTCAACAATGCGTTAATAATTTTTCAACATTTTATCAACAATTTTTGATTTGTCAACAAATTGTTTTTA
>WOGZ01000267.1:0-45934 GCA_009733775.1 Alectoria sarmentosa
GGGGGGGGGGGAGGGGGGGAAGGGATCGCAGTGGGAGTGATTCAGCTAAATATCAGTCCATGGGTGGAGAGGGAGGAGGATCTATCGAAGACATTTGTTCGGTTTTGCCGGAAACTCACCTCGAGACCGACGTCACTGGAATCGAAATAATCGACCTAGTGCCTTTACATTGGTAGCCTACTTCCCGATATCCATATTCAATCATATCACCCCTTCGGCAGGCGATTCAGTAACAATACGCCAGAAAGACAGTACACTAGCCCAACGAGATGTGCCAAGATAATATGTGCTGGGGCGCGAGCTTCCCAGTAGTGAAAAGCTTGGAAGATCCCTATAATTGATTAATACTTGTTTTTTTACGCTCGAGAGAGATCCTCGAAACCCCTCTTTCCCTTCGAAAACTCTTCGAAGGCTTTTGTCGAAGGGGTTGTCGAAACAAGCTCGAAATCCCATATATAATATATCATATATCATGACTTCGAGCTTGCTTCGATAGTTTTTTCGACAAAAACCCTCGAAGAGCCCTTAAAGAGCTTCGGAGGGTAAAAGAGTTCAGAAAAAAGAGCTTATCAGACTCAGAAGAGCTCAAAAAAGATCCCATTTATCATAAAAGTTTAATCCATTTGATCAAAATTCAAAAAAATAACATCATTCGAAAGCGCGTATTCGAATGTATAACATTTTTTATTCATTTCATTATCATCTTATGTGTGAAACGAAAGAAATAAAAAAGAATAAAATTTAAAAAGTTGATGTTCGAGATTCAGCCTTATGCAGCGACCTATTTGAAACGTACCCGCCTCGGTGTTACAAAAATAAACTGCACTGAGGCGGTGTTTTGGAGTCGAATGGTTCTTCAACAATCCAACGTACGCTCGTACTTTCCGCTACAAAGTTCTACAATTAATCGAGTTGATTA
Organism: Alectoria sarmentosa; assembly: GCA_009733775.1. NCBI lineage: Eukaryota > Fungi > Ascomycota > Lecanoromycetes > Lecanorales > Parmeliaceae > Alectoria > Alectoria sarmentosa. Next base: position 920 of record WOGZ01000267.1, read on the forward strand.
AATTATAAGCCAAATGTTTTATGATCGAGACTTTCGTTGTCGAGCCATACAAGTTGATAGAAAATGCATTCTGCGATTTTCGCTGGCGCTTTGCAATTTATTTTTGTAACACCGAGCCCGCGTTTAAATCGAAAATGAAAAAATAAAATGTGTTTTAGCTTGAAAATCGTGAAATCTGAAGGTTTGATTGGTGGAACCTTGTTTTAAGCAGATTGGCCATTTTCTTGTATAACTTTTGACCATAAAGAAAACAAGCTTTCCAATGAAGTCGTACTCAGACCTGCTTTGTGCAAGAAGGAAGCGAGCTCACCCAAGTATCCGTACTGAAGGAGGCATGGATCTCCGAACTGAGTCCATGTTGCCAAATCGCACAGGGGATAGAGGGCTAAAGGCGGTGGGGCGGGCATGTGGCGATGTCGGGAAATGGTACAGGAAATGTGGGAAACATGCTGGGATCGAATCGGCCATAGCCGTTTTACGAAGCCGTCTATGAGTGAGCAGAACAGTCATCAACGCACTCCGACAATCCGTCAGGATGTTAAAAACGAGGCGTCCTGACCCCTACCGAAACCACATATCCTCGCTGTCGGTCTGTCATCCGAATCGCCGGTTTCAAGGGAAGAAAATAGTATAGCTTGGTGTCAGAGCCGCCCAAGCAGCCTGGGAGCTGGCGTAGGCGAACTTTCGAGGCGCGGAAATCTTCACCATATCGTTTAGTGCTGAATGCTGCTATCAGAATGCGCTTGACCGATCCTTAAATAGGCTGGAACGGGTGCCGATGTTCAGGAAAGTTCTTGGGGTCTTGGGCGCTTTCCTCAGTGACCGGTTGCACTCGGGCGGTCGCTCCTCTTGCCAGAACAGGAGATCCCCGCGGGGATTCTCACAAATCCAAGACCCCTCCTGCCCCTATATGAACCGTTTTGTGTCTCATCGACTTGCATAATCGCTGATGAAAACGGTCTTTAAATATCGTCTGCCGTGTACGCTGTCCACTTACCCACCTCCGCGTATTCTTATACAACCTGCTCCACGGCCCTCGCTCCACGCATCGGCTTTCTGGTCGGGAGTCCATGAGCCAATGCCAGCCATTACTGAGCGCTCAGGATGCGGCATTGTCGCAAGCACTGTTACCTGGATCCATTGTTCCTGCAGAATGTAGATCCTTCTGAAGGAGGCTATGGCCCACGACATGATCAAGAATACCCTTGAAACGTGGCGGAAAGCGAGCGCGGGCATGCGCTAACAGGCTGAAGATACACGGAAGAACGTCGACAATTGAATTGATTATATTCTTACGTAATCTGTATCCTGCCATAACGAGGGGCAGTAACAGCCTCAAGTCATGGGGAGTTGAAAGGCACAATGACGGCTCGGGAACCAGCGAATCCAACGCAATGGTTTTCTGGGCGTTTACCGGTGGAAGGACTCTGGAGGCGTTAGTCAGGAACAAGCAGTGGAAGCCACCTTTTATCTGGCAACCAAGTCCGCTCTGGAACCAAAGCGGAAGACTGAAAGATTAATTCTGCGCGCTTGTCTAGCTGAAAGCGATACCATCCATTGATGCACTGGATTGAGATGCATAACAGATCATCACTAGCTCTGCGAAGGTAAAGATTCTCACCGCTACTCCACGCTTTAACCAGCCTTGCAATCCTCAAAGCCTGACTCTAATTCAATCATTCCCAATCTTGCCCCGGACAAGCATTGGTGGTATCCTTTTAAAGAAACGACTTCATTCCGTGCTTTGCTGGTATAATTTAGAAAGGTCGAAGCATGTCAACACACGCTATGTCGTAGAGTGCCTGATAGTATGGCACCCTCCACGCTCCCAGTCGGCAATCCTTGCAACTAGCTTTGATGTTTAACATCGGACGAGCAGCGCAAAACGCTTAGTCGTCTCCATGTTTACTGAACTCCTTTCCGTTCAAATGCTCTTCCACAAATCTTGCATTTTAGCCACTGAATGAGACCTACCAGATCATTTTTTACGGAGGCTCCAGGACAAAAAAAGGTACGTCTTCCCTTTACAGTAATAACGGCCTGATCATTCAGTAGCTGAGATATGGGTGGGAACAAACGGTACACTGCAAAACAGAGGGAAATGGCCCACAATATTTGGTTTGCCTCATCGAAGAAATTGAAAATGAAGACCACTTCCTCTATGAAATAAGAAATCTTAGAGGAGAGTACGCTTGGATTCGCTGCAGCGAATTGCACAAATGCCGAGTGAAAATAATGTGCCGAAGACCTGCTACTGGCGGGCTGTAACTCATTTTTGTAACCCCGCAGGCACGGAGTGAGCATCAGTACCGGAGGGTGGTGTATTATGCTAATACGCGATTGAGACAACTGAAAAGTCCAAATTACCAGACAGCCGCTTTTTTCCGACCAAGATTTAAATGTGGGGTAAAAGATCGTACGGTTCTCTCTTAACGGATTGATGGGAAACTGATAGTTCCTAAGATGTCTAAAAGAAGAAATAGAACAGAGTAGAGTAAAACGATTGACAAACTATTTGAACCCTCCACACGTTCCACTCCATGATTCTTGAGATGCTGCACACCCTGAAGCTCAACCGTAGCGCATTTTTGACGTTGGCAACGGCCACCCGGCTGGAAATGAGGTGCGTGGAAGGCAGTAATGCGTCGTTGAAAAGAGTAAAGCCTCTAAGACAAGTTGCAACGTGCATCATCCGATGGACTCTCGTCTCCTAAGCACCAAAGGCATTGCTGTTCATCACGGCAAAGAAGAAACAAAGCATTGTCCGGAGATTGCTCTTGAATTTCGTCAAATGCCATGACAGTGAGACAGTCCGTTGATATCTAGCAGGGTTACTACTCCTGGTGACGGGCACCAGCCCTTTTCGAGCAGAGTAGGATGAAATGAGTAATGACGAATATGTTCCAGCCATGGGGTTTGGATTCGCTAGCTTGAGATTTTACCGCTTCGGAAGCTTCTGCAATGCTAATTCTTTCTGAAAGACTGATGTTAGGAAGTCATTTATCGGCAGGAGGACTCTGGCAGCCGGAGAGATGAGCTTGCAAGTCTGTCACCAGGGCGGCTCTGTCATAGTCGCGCCATATTCCTGGCAAGCTTTTCGCGCTCGAGGCGCTTTTGCTGGCTAGCCTTAAGGCTCTGCAGTTGCTGGTGTTTGCTATGATTATCTGGGCCGGTCGCCTCCTTTCGTGCTCCGTACTACACCAGATTTTCGATCTCGAGCGAGCGAGTCCGTCTCTCCACCAAAAGATGTTGGCTTTCATTACAAACCCAAAACAGAAGCTCAGCCTCAGATTCTTCGATCTCGGCTTGGAGGAATGTAGGTATGAAGTTGCGACCCTTGCTCGCGTCCAAATTTCAGGACGATAGGATCGCTTCCAGAGAGCTTAGGCGGCTAGCTTCAGAAGCTGCAAATAACAACCTATTTCCTTGTTACTACGAAAAAGCGTGACGTTTAAATTGACCAATACATGCCTTGCGCGTAGAAAGCAACGAGCTAATGAGATAGCCGGCGGGGGGGAACGAGAAGAGCAATTATCGCAAGCATAACCGTTCTGAGATAGCAGCATCGGCCGTATTATAAGACACGTGAGCTGATGGGCGCTTAGTGTAGCAGATCGAGGCCGCCGTCTAACCAGAGTGCATGTAAGTAGCAGCTGACGTCATATCTCGAGCATATGTGAAATCTCGATCACCGCGAACGAATCCGTTCTTAGACAGCCTCCGAGCCGTGTGTTGGCTGGCAGGGGTGCAGTGTGTCGCTCGCGAGGTCGTCGTTCTGAACTGGTCTCATGGTGGAGGCACAGTATAGTAGCTCGACAATATTGTTGGCCGCAGGAGTCGTCGGCCATGGGAAACCTCGATTTCGGGCTTTGAATTTTAATCGGTGGGCGAGGCGTATAGTGAACGTGGGATCCAAAAAGAAGAGGTTTCGAGCAGAGTGTTGCTTGAGAGACGTCGATGGGTTTAAAAAATTTTCCCTTGAATATTGATATTCTGTCCATTAGCGCTGTACCTGGAAAGAGACTAGCGTACAGCGCCTTACCGTGTATAGTATAGCCATCCACTTACGGAACACGGAACAACTTTGCAGAAGACTCGGAGTCTCGGATGTGAGGGCAAAGCTTCCGGCTGATACTTGCCATCTATCCGTATATACTCAATTTCTTCCTTCGGGGGAATTTTTCCCTTTCTTTACCCAGCTGTAACCCAGCGATGGATAAATTGATGTACTCTGGCCCGCCGACGGGAAGGAAGATGGAAGATGTTCAGCGGCCCATGGCTGGTGGTGACATCATCGTGGCAGTAGCTTGTTGTGACGATTTCAAGAGTCATAAATGGAACGCTCTCCCTCCAGCACGAGACCATTCAAGATATAATTCCATCCAACCACACCCACCGAACAAAGTATCGCCAAACCCTATTCTATAGAGCAAGTTCAATCGCCAATTGAGTGACGACGACTTCAGGCCTGGAGCTAAAAGCAAGACTGTCGACCTGCAAGCTCCCATTCATCACAATTCTCAAAATCTCATGGCCTCGCCCCCGAAAATCGCCATCATCGGCGCCGGTCCCGCAGGCCTTACACTCGCACGCCTCCTCTACATGTCAGAAGCCAAGGTCGACCTAAGTCTCTACGAGCTCGACGCCTCTCCAACCTCCCGCATAGGTCTGGGCGGCACCCTCGACCTGCATACTGACACTGGCCTCGCCGCGCTCCGCAAATGCGGCCTCTGGGAATCCTTCCGCAAATACGCCCGCTACGACGGCCAAGAGCTCATCATGGCCGATAAGAACGCAACGGAGCTCGCTCATGTAGGAGGTGGGGAGAAGGCAGGGGACTCTAACCGTCCGGAGATCGATCGCCACAGACTAAGGGAGATTTTGTTGGAGAGTGTGCCTGAGGAGTGTGTGAGATGGGGCCGACATTTGAGGGAGGTGACGGAGGATGGGATGTTGAGGTTTGATGGAAAGGAGGAGACGGAGGGACCGTTCGATCTGATTGTTGGGGCGGATGGGGCGTGGAGCAAGGTTAGGGAAAGGTTGAATGGGCTTAAGCCGTCTTATTCTGGGGTAAGTGGGTATGAGATGGACATCATGGAGCCGGCCAGGACATGTCCGCATGTGGATAAGATGGTGGGGAGGGGGGGCTTTTTTGGGTCATCGGATCGGAAGCTTTTGAATGCGCAGAGGATGGGGAATAATAGTCTCAAGGTTCGGAGTTGGTATTTGACCCCAGAGGGCGAGGCGAAGGAGACGTTGGATAAGTACGGCAAGAAGGGGACGCTCGAGAAGATCAAGGGGAGGTATGCGGGTTGGGCGCCGGAGATGATCGAGCTTCTCAGACAAGGTGATCTGGATAGCTTGAAGCATTGGACTCTCTACGAACTGCCCGTGGGTTACAGATGGGAGCACCAGAAGGGTTTCACGTTGATCGGAGACGCCTCAAGTCTTGCGACGCCTTTTTCCGGAGAGGGTGTCAACAAAGCGATGAAGGATTCTCTCGAACTGGCAGAGCTGATCGAAAAGAGCCAGGATCCAAACGACGACCTCACACTGGACCAGGCAATCCTGTCCTATGAGCATCTGATGTTTCCCAGAACCGAGAAGCTGCAAGCAACGACCATGAACAATAAGCAGGTCGCGTTCGGACCGACTGCGCCAATTGGACTCATGACTAATATGCTGAAAACATTGGCAATTGACGATTCGTCAATCCTCATGAAGATGCTGGGAACATCGCCTGTTGTCGCGACGGTCTTCAGCTACTTCTGGTTACGCCAGCAGGTTGGCTGGGCTGTGCGCAGGTTCTGGAGAAGAACGTGAGGCTGTCGTTGTACACTAGCTAGAGGATGGAACAGTACTATAGCGTAATGATCAGGAGATGTACATAGTCTAAGCTCGGACCCCCACTCAAGTATCTTATAAAGGGTCCTCCATGACCATGATCATGATCAACCATCTTACATCACATCATCAGGCCACGAGTGCCAAGATTAAAATTAAAATTCAGGCCAGGAATTTATCGTCCCAGTGGAGAAATGTCGCAGCCGAGTCGAAGCCGGTGCACATTGTCCTGCACTCTTACTTACTTACATCAAGACGTCAAAAAACCCAATCTTGCGGCACGAACAGAACCCTTGGCGAAAATCGATGCCGCGGCCAAATGTACTTGGAGTCCAGAACTCCAGCGATCAATCATCGACCCTGTGTCACAGGCTAGGAGAGAGAGAGAGAACTCGTCGCTGAACAAATGGTGAATTTGTGGTAGGCAGGGGAACCGGGATTGTGCTTTGGCGCGTAGGGGGGGGGGATATGTATGGCGATTGATTGATTGATTGAACTGGTTTTAATAAATTCTTGTGGCGAGACGGTCGGTGGCAAGACTGGGGCGGTTTCGTGCATGTGATGTGATTTATTTACCTAGTGATGGCCGTAAAGGAGGACTTTTTAATTAATCGTGGCTAAACAAGTGGTCGATTCGGGCTTGGATGTGTGTATGTATGTATGTTTGTTGTGTCGTCGGAATTAATAGGGAGATATAGTCTCGAAGAAACCGTCTCAGCACTGACAGAACTCGCGACTCGAACGACACACGACTGCGCCGTTGGTCAAAGATTGGGCTTTGGATGGATATTCGATACTGATTGAAAATCTGCAACGGTGCCTGTCCTGTGAAATGCTGCGCTGTGCTGTGCTGTGCTGTGCCTAACTGTGGCGGTAAGTATTGAGATTGGCGCTCTTCGCTTACTGTGAGGCTGTTGCTGCTGGATTGAATTTCTTTCTTTGGCACTGGAAGAATGAGCTATTGTTGATTGATTGACTGATTGATTGATTGATTGAAAGGAGTGGTTGTGAGACTGCGGTTGTGGTGCCTGGGAGTTTTGGAGATCATTAGGATAGGATAGGGGCTGTACTCAACTATGTGTCGGTGAGCAGGCGGGTGCTGAGGGTGTTGAGGGGTTTTTTCTGGGATCTGGTTGGAGAAGGGGAAGGGGAAGGGGAAGGGCTGATTGGAGGTATTTTGTATTGTGGTTGAAGCTGGAGCTGGAGATGGGCCGTGGGGGGGGGGGAAACGCCATGTCTGCTAGCATGTCGAATGGTTTGAGGGCCTGGATTTCTTGGTTATAGCTTATAGGAGGCAACAGCCGCTTTGAAATAGCTGATGATTCTTTTTGATAAGGGGAGAAAAAAGAGTGTGCGCACGCGTTTTGTTTCTTTGACGAGCCGGCAATATATCAGAGCCCCGCTATTTGAGTCGATGGACTTCGAACCGCATCATCTTGGAATCTCCAGTACCATGCACTTCCTGTTCCTCGCTTTGCCACCCTTTTACTTTTTGCAGCTCCGCCATCACCTTCCACCTCGTCCCCGTCTTCTCGCCGATCACATCCCACAGTTTCTGAAAACTGTCGGGGTCATGACTGTACCTCGGTCGATTGTCCGTCCGACGCGCATAGACCCCCGGCTTCGTGGTCCCCACCTGCCTGCCAAAAACCAACGAATCGTCCCTCATCAGCCGCACCATCCGCGTCCCTGCCCGCACCTGCTCCTCCCACGCGAACAGATGCAAAAAGCTCGCCGCGTAAATCACATCGATCTTTCCGTCTAGTTTGCTCAAGTGCTTCCCACCCTCGGCTTCGTCGTCTTCTTCAAACACATCGCCCTCGAGGAAGTGCGCTTTGAGCGACCCCTTGTCCCGAAAAAGCTCATACCCGAGCTCGAGGAACTCGAGCCGGAGGTCGGCGCCGTAGAGGTTCTCGCCACGGGCACCATCGGCCACAAGGCGCCGGAGGTCTTGGCCGAAACAGCAGCCGAGGTCAAGGAAGGTTTGAGGGGGGGAGGAGTCTTTGAGACGAGCGAGCACGGTCGGGTAGAGGGGGTGGAGGGAGATGGAGAGGTCAAGGAAGCGAAAGCGGCCGAGGCAGGGGTATGGGTGAATCTTCCAGGCTTTGTCACGCTGGAGAGGGTTGGAAAGAGCCAATGGTCAGAGATGATGGCGAGTAGGGAAAAAGGCGAAATAAGGGAAAGAAGCTTTGGAGCGAGAGACAGGAAGAAATATTGCTGGGAAACATACCACGGCGTGGATGTGAGCAATCACCCGGTCTGGAGGAATCTTACTGTACTCCTCCAAGAGCGTCCGCGCGGGGGTGATATCTTTCTCGATATCTTCATTGTACGGGGGGATCGAGTCGCGCGGGTTGTTTTGTCCTTCCATGCCACTGTTCTCTGAAGTTGCCATGATTGATATTGAGAACGAAATCCTCTATCGTAGATGTTCACGCAAGTATGCCGAGAGTAGGCCTGATTATACAGAGAAATCTTCTCCAGTTCTGCAAGCGCAATGGATGAAATCACTTTGTAACCGATCAATGCGGATGGACGATTAGGACAGCTAAATCCGGTGTTAAGTAATTCCGAAATTTGCAAAGGTTGGGGTTGAAGCGGAAGGAAACAGGCCATGTCGGAGTTCCAACAGAGCTAGAGCTATGTGACTGTACATACTGCAAATAAGACATGAAAGGTCAGAAGGGAACTCGAAGCCATCTCAGTATTTGTGATATGTTGACCTACGTACTCGACGACGCATTTCTGATGCTAGGGCAACTCGGGACTAGCTCCACAATTCCTTGACATCTGTGATATTTCGGCTACGCTTGCCCTAAATATCCTCGGCTGCTAAGCGAGCTCGCTAGAACCTACCTCGTACTTAGATATATGCGATAGAGTAGTATATAGTCTGGGCCATTTCCAGTAGAGAATGGACAGCAAATCCTATGCAATCACACATCATCAAGATCTCGGCGCGAGAACCTGGGCGTCCCAAAATCTTGCTTGCCTCATTGCCGACCAAGGTAGCCTCTCCTCCGAGACTCTGATAGACAGAGACTGGAGCGACTGCTGTCTTATGAATGCGTTGCTTGTTTGCTGACTGGGCAACCTAAGGAGGAAGGTGCTGCCGGGAGGCTTCTCAGGCTATCCCATATATAGCTAGTAATGCTTGGCGGAGATCTTGTTAAAAGAATCCTTCTACTTCATAAATTTCATCATTTTTTCTATTCATTACAAATTTTATTTCTTATCTTTAACGATATTAAAGAAACGAAATTAATAATTTTATAAAGAGATCATTATATTCTTATCTATCGTTTATAATATTTGATTTTTTTATTAAATCGTCGTGTTCTGATCTCATTATCGTTATTAATTTTTTTTTTATCTTTTTATTAAATAATCTACTCTCGTTTCCTTTAAGAAAACTTTTTATTAATTATTTCGAAAATTCTTAAACAATTTTTTAACAAAATCATCATTATCAAATTTCATTTTTAAAAAAAGTTTTATTATTATTATTTTATCTCATTTTAACAATTTCAAACATTTTTTATTTAAAAATTCGAAATTTATTAAAATAATTAACATATCGTTATTCAATAAAATATTCGAAATTTTATATCAACTTTCTTAAATCAAGTTTTATCGACAACTTTAAAAGTTTTTCTCATTATTCGAGCACGTTATTCTTAAATTAATTTAAAAAATCTTTTTAAATCGTTATCATAACACTTTTTTTTATTGTTATACGAGTTAAAATTATAACATATTTATAAACGAGCTCGATTTTTGCTTTTTATAATATCTTCTCAAAAAACATCGTTTCAATTATTAAATAATTAATTAAATTCAATTATAAAATGAAAGATTAAAAAGATTTTAATGAACTTATTTCTTCAAATGTATATTTAAAATTTCTTAATATATTATTTAATGATGATATTATTGAATAAATTAAATTTTATTTCGATATTATTCGTATATTAACTAATTCGAATCTTACTTAAATAATCATCGAAAATTTTCGAACTCTTTTTTATAAAAGGTTTTCTATTAAGATTACGAAAATCTTTTAAATATCTTTTAACGTCAAATTAACAAATTTACATTAAAAAATTCAAAAATCATTTATTATTTATTATAAGCGAGTGAAAAATCTAATGTAAATAATAAATACTAAAAATCGTTTTACTTTCAACTTTAATATAACTTTATATACGCTTTTAAAATTAATTATATTTAATATTATTTTTCGAGCATTTATTTAAGATTTGAGTGATTAAGAAATTCGCAAAAAAACCATTTAAAAAATAATCTTATCGAATCGTTTTCTTTATAATATTTACTATTTAATAAATTAAACGTATCAATTTAAAAATTCAAAAAATGTTAAATAAAGATATCAAATTCAAAAAACTTAATATTAAATTTAAAAAACTCGATATTAAATTCAAGAAATTTCGCTTTTATAAAAATTTTATCGAGAAGAATTTATCGAGATAATAAATAACTTTATTATTTATCTTTTATCGAAAATTCGAATAACAAAAATCTCAAAATTCTTTTTAAACTATTTATCAAAATTTACTTCAATAAAGATCGACGATTATTTCAATATCATTTTTTTATTTACAAACACAAATTGAAAAACGACGTTATTCTTTATATTAATTTAACGCTTCGACAATTCTTATATTAACCCAAAATTTTAACTAAGAAAGTGTCGGAAAAAGCATTAACACGAACTCGAACAATCGCTTTCGCAATTTTCAATTTACTTCGAAAGATCTTTTTATTAAAATCGAATCGAATAATTCTTAAATTAATAAAAGTAAATAATAATATATAAATAAAAATAATCGCTTATATATTAAATGTAAACACCTTAATTATATTTCTAAAAATTGTTAAAACGAAATATTTCTTATTTCAAAACAATTTTATTTCAAAAAAATCGTTTTCTGAAACCTTAATTAAATAAACTTTACCTTTATATGTTTTAAAGAATTCGACGAAAATGTTCATTTATATAATTTTAACACTTCATTAAGCGTTTTTTAATTCACCTCTTAATTTTTTATATTTTTATTTACGATAAACGATGTTTTATTAAATTCTTCGAATTTTTCGATTCATTATAAAATAATTAATTTATCTCTTTTAACTCATTTAACAAAAATCAAAATCTTTCGAATAAAAACGAAAACATTTTTTTACGAAAATTTTGATTTGAATAAGAAAATTCGCATCGAAGAATTCGAAAAGTTTAAATTTAAATCTAAAATAAATTTTTCTCGACGTTAATAAAAAAAAAACTTAAATAAAGATTTCAATTTATATTTTAACAACTTATATAATTTCAAATTGCTTTCGAAAAACGTTTCAAAAAAAATTCAAAAACGTGTTAACAAAAAAATTAAATTTCAATTTTTAATAAAAATGTTCAATAAGCTAACTAAAAAATACGATATTCTTATATCGATTCGTTATATTCTTTAAAACAACAAAGTCGATATGTTATAAATAAATTTAATAACATAATTTTCGATTATATATCGAGAATTTAAACGTTTTTACATTCGAATGTTTAAAAAACGTGATTCGAAAAAGTTTATTACTTAAATTCAAAATTAAAATCTTATTATTCAATTCAATTTAAGTTTTTCACAAATTTTTTAACAATTTTTTTTAGCTTATATTAACTACGATAATATTTCGATTTTTTCAATCTTTATTATAATAAACATATTTTCAAATCAATATAAATTAAGCATCTCTCTTTTATTTATTATTATAAAATTCACAAATTTTTATATTATCTTAATAAACACAATTTATTTAATTATTTATTAATACGATTTTTAATGTTATTATTATTATCGACGCGAAGCGTTATACTCGCTTTTTTTTTGTTATAATATTTTTAAATAAAATCTTTCATATTCTTTACACGATTCTCAAATTTAACGATATTACAATTTCGTTAAATAAAAAACACACGCAAATTAATCAAGATTTTGATATAAATGTCATATTTATAAAACTTATAAAATTTCTTAAATTATAATTACATTTATTAAAGAAAATCGATTTTAAAGATTTATTAATGCGTATTACTAATTATTATAAAATTATATTGAAACATTAAATGTGACTTCGTCTTTTTATAAAAGAAATCGTTTGAAATATTCGTTACTTTATAACTTTTAAGTTATTTTAAATTATTATTTTCGAAGAGATTGAATATTTCAATTTGATTTTCGATATTTTTTAATTATAATTTATGAACGCCTCGATGTTTATTCGTTTTTTTATTATCTTCATTAATAATAAGATTATTAAAAAATAAATGCGAAAAGTTATAGATCTTAAACTGATATTTTACAAAAATTATAATTTTTTCATATATTCAAAATCTGTTATAACGATTATATTCGAGAAAATCATTAAAGAAGAAAATTTCTCGAATTCAAAAAGTTTTAACAATAATAAAAATAATCTTTTCGACATCGAAAACAAATCTTTTAAAAAGAATTTTCATTAAGTTCTCGTTAATATAACTTTAAAGTATTAAAGTATTTATTTCTTTTGCTATAAAGATAAAAAACCTATTATAAAAATGTTTTTTTTAGAAAATCTTTCGAAAAAATTCTCGAGATTTTTTTCGAATCCTTTCTCAAAACCTTTTTCGAGAAATTAATTAATCGTTTTAATTAATCGATTAATGTTTTTAATGTATCAAAAACGTCTTTTTTTTATATTAATTTGAAGCATTTTACTTTTACTTTTATTAAATTAAATTCGTATTCAAATAAATATGTGAAAAGATTTTTTATTAAATCGAATATTCTTATCAAAATAATAAAAGAATAAGTTTTTTCGATAAAACTTATATGAAATCTTTTATTTCTACGAAAATAGTTAAATATAAAATGTTATACTTATTTTATCATTATCGACACTTGAATAATACGAATTTTAAAGATCTTTTTTATATCAACTTCATTATTTATCGAATACGTATCAAATTAAATATCAAATCAATTTTCAATATAATTTAAAAAAGATAATCGACACATATCGAATAATGACTTTGCAAAATCATTGAAAATGAAATCGAAAAAAATGTTTATAAATTAATTTAAGTCATTAATAAAAGAATGTTTTAATAAAATGTTAAAACTATTATCGTCGATAAAATCGAAAATCTTAAACCTAAAAATGAGTTTTAAATTACGTTCGATTATTTTTAAATAAATGAGAAGCTTTTTAAAACATATATAAAACTTTTTCTCAAAATACACGATAATCTTTTTAATTTTAAACATTAATATTTTTTTATAACAAAACTAAAGCACGTTTATTTTATTATTTCATTATATTTAAAAGATCAACATTATTTCACTTTCACAATTTCGAGAATAAAATAGATATAATTTATTAAAATGCAATAAAAATTTAAATTAATAAAATTTACGATAATTAAGCTTATATATTATGCTTTCGAAGCTCTTTTATATTTTATTAAAAAATCATCGTTATTACATTTAAAAAGTTTTGATGAGTTTTTCGTATTAATTTTTTATATCGACGATTTCTTTAAAAAATTTGCTAGCTTTAAAGAGTAATATAAATTTTTACGATTTTTTTTTTCTCGAATAGAATAAGCACGTTTTAAGCTCTTTTTTGAAAAACTTTATTTGTTCGTCTCTCAGATCATTACTTTAAAAATGACTTATTTTATTGATAAATTAATACGAATATTAAAAAAACGAGTTGTTAAAATAATAAAATAATTTATTCCTTTAAATCAATTTGAAATACGTTCGTTCCTTAATAAAATAAGAATTATTCGACGATAAATTAAAAATTTCGTTGAATTTTCTTATTCTTTAATTCAATTAATTAATAAAATAATATAACGATAAATTGCTTTAAAATAGTTTTTTTCGAAATTATTAAAATTAAGAGTATTATTCGTGCAAATATGCATAACATCGATTTACATTTTTTTATACACTTTTACATTAATGCTTTTAAATTCGAAATCGGTTTTATTATTATATAATTTCGGGATTTTAAGATTGTCGATGTTATAAATATAAAAGTAATGAAAGTTTTAATGATTTATAACTCATTTACGTTCGCGTTTATTAAAAGAAAATATTTTACTTATAAAAAAAAGCTTTATGTTATAATAATATTTATTATTAAATATAATTATTTATATAAACATTCATATTTCTCGATTATCATTTATATCGATTATAAGCTTTTAACTCATTTTTTAAACTCGAATTTTCATAAATTTTTTTACGATCATTAAATAAATCAACTTCGGAGATTAAATTTAAATATATAATATATTCTCGATCATCGCAATAAAATAACAAATGCTTTTTTTAAAATTTTATTTTATAATAAAGATTATTTTATCATAAAAGTTATTATTTATATTTAAGAAAAACTTGTTTTCAAAGAATTTCACTAAATTTAAAAAAATAATAAGAGTAAATTCAACGAATTTCTCAAATCATTCGATCTTTGATATTAATTTAAAATACGAAAATACTATATTATAAATGATTTATTCGTGTTTACGTTTAACGTAATATCGAATAATTCGTAAAAGAAAGCTTATAAAGCATTCGCATAATTTAATAATATTTATAAGTTTTTTAGAAATAATATAAAAGCATCATTTTTTATTTTATTTCGAAAATTCTTTAATTATCGTTTAATAATAAATATTTTGTGAATTTATTAAAGAGATTATTATTTATCTTGCGTTTTGAAAGAAAAAATCTTAATAATTCTCATAAAAACACATAATCAAAGCGATCATTAAGCAAAAACTAATACTTTAACACGATTACGAAATAAATGTTATTAACTTAAACAATTTTAAGATGTCGAAAAATATATTATTAAATGTTTAAATTATGTTAAATATGATCTTATTACACGATTTCAATCTTTGAATTTTATAAAAATTACATTTTCATTTCAATTCATAAATATGAATTTTATCAAATCACTCAAAATTATTAAAGTAAATATGTTTTATATATTAATGCTTATTTATTATATAAATGATTTTATTATTTCGTTCGCTATAAAAATATTTAATGTTGAAAATATAATTTAATATTTTAAATTAATCTTTATAATATATCGAACATCGTACGCTTTTTATTATAATTCAAGTTAACACTTCAATAACGAAAAACTTCGAAAATTTCTTCAAAACGAAAAAATAATTATTAATTATAATTTTTTAAAATCTTTTAAAAGCATTAAAATAATCGAAATATATAACAAATTATTTAAAAAAGTGCTATAAAAGAATTTTTAAACTTATTTAAAATGAAATCAACGATTATTTAAGAAAACGAAATGTTTTAATAATAAAATTGTTATTTATTTAAGCTATTTATCGAGATCGATTTTTTTCGAAAATATATTAAAAACTTTCATCGTAACAATTAAACTTTTAACATTTTCAAAAAAAAAATCGAATTTAAATAAAAAAATTCACGAATTTTATTAAATATATTAAAGCATTTCGAGAATATTTAATTCATATATCGAAAATCTATAACATTGTTTTTGAAACATTAAATCGAAAAAAATATTAAAAAGTAACTTGTTATTATCGTAAAACTCGACTAATAATACATCATATTGAAAATTTAATAATGTTATATCAAAAAAACATCAAGAAACTTAAAGCACAATAACGAAATCCTTTTTATTTAAATAATTATAACGAATTTCATAATCTATCTTTTATATTCCTTCAATTTAACGAAAGAAAAATTAAAGATATTTTTTATAATAATTATTTCAAAAAGTTCGTTTTTATATTAAATATTTATTCAACTTATTTGTTTTATCTTTATTTTAATAACAAACGATTTAAAAACTTTAACGAAAATAATCTTTATATTTCTATTAAAAATTTCCAAAAGTCGCTTTATTAACCTAAAGAATTTTAAATGTTAAATGTGTTACGTTCAAATTATATACGAAAAACTTTTAAATTTTCTTATTTTTTTATGAATTAATATGTTATAATAATGATAACTTCGAATTAATATAAAAAAACGGTTTACTTTTGCTCATAAAATAAATTTTCGAAAATAAATTCCTCAATATCTTTTTCGAAATTTGTTACTTTTTTACTATAAAATATGTTTTTTATATTATAAAACGATATGCTATAAAGCATTGTTCAAAATATTTTTCGAAAGAAATTTTCTATTTTTAGTGCTATGACTATAATTTCTCATAAAATATGTTATTATTAAATACTATAAACGGTCGCTGAAACTCTTTTATGTTTGTGTGTATAAAAAGGAAAATGCTACCGTGAAGCTTCTTAGATTATCTCATATATAACTAATAATGTTTAACGGAGATCTTGCTAGAAGAATTCTCTTATTTCATAGATTTCATCATCCTTTTTATTTATTACGAATTTTGTTCCTTGTCTTTATTTATTTACGTGAAAAGGTGAAAAACGACAACAATCTTCAACGCAAAAGGTGAGCAACTCCTTAATTGGTGAACGAACATTGCAACATAAAGCCTCTTCGGTGCTGGCTCAAAGGGGCCGCCACTCCGGACTGGTATTTAGAAAACCCTCATTTCTCTCTGACCACCTTTTCGATCCTATGCTGGCCAGCTTATACCTCGCCTCTCTCACCCTTGTCTGGTAATCACAATGTGTATTCCGTTCCTACCCTTCGGTATCCAGCCAACATCCTCCGCCTCCATACCCCACTCGCTTAAATCAACAAGATTGACATTCAGATCCCGTCTGCTTTTGCTTTCCAACTCCACTCTTCGCCAAAGCTTTCGATAAGACTCCTGATTATGAAAATACATATACATCCACGGTCTCTTGAGCTCCTCCGGAGGCACCTTCCCACGCTGATACCCAATGAAAATAGTTACGGGCTTCGAAAGCTCAACGAAACTCTTCATTACCGACACCTGTCCTTCCCAGTCGAACAAGTGGATGAATGGATTCGCGATAAATTTTTGTTTGGATGAATTTCGCCATCATTCTACCACGGTCGTTGAACAGTTCGAAGCCAAGCTCCAACGGCTCCCTACTGATGTCACTTGCATATATATTCCATGAGGATACCCCATCCGAGGCCTGGAACCGCAAGTCCTGACCAAGCCCACAACCCAGACCCATGACAATCCCCCGAACCTGTGCTCACTCCAGCATTTTGGAATACTCCGGAAAGCTTGAGATACTCGGCAACAGGAAGATCCACTCTCCGAAGCAAGGGTAGCAACCATGTGGCCATGCTCTGTCTCGCTAGTGGGCTTGTTAATATATGCAATCAAAATTGCGGGGGTGGAAGTATTGTCGGGGTACACCAAGTTCGATGTCGATGAGATGGTTAACGATCTCATTGTTTGCTAAGCTAGCCTACATCTCATATAGTTTTCGTATCGTCGGCTTGAAGTGGGGACCGATGCTGGCTTTGTACCATCGACAAGCTGCTAAAATCATCGTAAGTCACAACAACGCACAGACCTCGATTGAAAGATCTGCTGTCGGACTTGATTGATGAAACATTGTACCGTGACTTGAACTAGGAAATCAAAGGGTGAAAAAAGAAATACTACTCACGCTTGACTTCCCCGCCTGCTTTTCTTCCCACGCAGACCATCCTCAGCATGGACCATTCGGCTAATGCAAGACCTCATGACCCACGTCTTCAACGAACTGCAAGATTATTGTTACTTCTTCTCTGTTCACCGTCTTTGTAAGACTAGATGCGAATTTCTCCATCAAAAGATGCTGCTCTCCGTTCGCTCTTGCTAATTCCGCCAGGTTCTGGAAATGATAGATCATAGTATCTAGCAGGTCCTGCTCAGCGAAAAAGTCGGGCGATTGTAAAGTACAATCATTTCTGACCGGCGAATACACCATCTCTCGCAGTTCGTGCAGGACTGGGGTGTCTGAGGAACTGTTGCTAGTCCTAATATGTGTTCAGGGTAGGTCGTTGATATTATCCCTTTGGATGTATCCGCGGGTTCGAGCATTCGAATAAGATTGCGAAGAATATTTCTTGGGTCAAATTTCAGCACGACAAGGACAGAACCAATCGGACGTGAGCGACATCGTAGGTGCCGATCATTCGCACCGGTGCAGGGTCGAAAATTTTGCATGTCGTTAAAATGATAATTGGAGACAGCCATTCTTTAGGCGGCGCTTGGGACGTATTGAGATCAAACTTTCGCCATCCTACAAAAGGGCCTGACGACTGAGACTAGAAAAGTACTGCTCGCTTCGCTGATCAAGTCCTTGCACTAGCCACGCACCCATGCATCATTTGGAATGCAATGGAATCTGACTAACGATACCAAGTATTGCATCGTATGAGCTTCCTAATTGACTCTAGCCGAGACGCAATGCAGGTCAAAGTTACTGTCTTTTGAGGCGGGTCTCCAAATAACGGATCCGACTAATTCAATAGTCAATGAGTGTGAGGGATTTCTGCAATACGGATCAAGTTTGCTAATTTCAAGGCATTCTGCAGAAAAGATTTCCGACTGCTTCAATAGATGAGGATGTGAGGGGAGTTCCTTTGTGCGTGTCCAATTGACTGTTTTTTGACCGAGGACACTGACCCGATCTGAGGGGGTAGACACGTAGTAGATCGAAGAATTGTTGAAAACTAATTTGGACCGTTCTGAATGGTCTGAATCACTCAAAAAGGTGGACTATCGGGAGCATTGCCCACCCCCAGGGTATCTTGGCTCCGAATAATTGTACATGCACGACTTTCCAATGCAGAAGTTTTGCTGCAAACAAAATGATACTAAAGACCGACATCTTGGAGGTAGGCGTTGCCGTTGGCCGGGGTACAGGTCAAGAGCTGGCCGATGTGTTCGTCAAAGTTCTCAATCAGCTTGCCCGGCATTTCAGCGTCCAGGTACAAGTCCACCGATCGTCGCGAATCTATCATTCGTACCAGTCACTTTTCTCAGCTGGATTCGACCTTCAATACATTCGTGATGAGACAGCTCTGGATGCAACGCATTATGAAGACTTCTGTAAAAGACAGGCTGCTCAGGGCACCAAAGTCATTTTCCGGACGGCATTCACTGCACAATCGTTGTATTTGGTCCGACAACATTTGGAAGCTATTAAAGTTGAACATTTCCGCAAGCAGTCGGCAGAAATTCTTCTCATCCGCGATCAAGCTCAAGGCTTTTATACTGGGTCGAATTCTTACTCCTTGGACGCGCTCGTAGTCGCCCGCACCAGCCAGTTCGATAAGGCCATATTCAGTCGCATCGTTACTTACTCTCTATCACGTGCTCGCAGATGCTGGGGCAAGGATAGCAAGGTCGACTCCGTGACATTGGTTTACAAACATCATCTCTTTGATGGTATTTTCGACGTCTGGGCCCGAGAGTGGTCACTGGAGCACGGTTTACAAATCCAGTTTATCCAGCCAGACACAATGAACAGGAACATGCTCGCATTTGGGGTTCAAGGACATCAATTGATCATCGCCGGCAATGAGTACGCAGATATCATGGAGGTCATTTTCCTAGACATGTTCGAACAGGGCGTTCAAGAGACAAGCTACTCCGAGAACGTCTATCTATCGCCTGCAACGGACGAGTTGGTGGAGTACCAGACCGTTCATGGTTCCGCGGACGACCTCGCAGGTAAGGGAATCGTCAATCCTTCCGCAACCCTGAAAGCTGCTGCTACAATCCTCGAACGTTATGGTCTATGCAAAGGTATAGAATCCAACATGAATCATGCGATCGAAACGATGGCCCGCCAGAATAACTGCACACCAGACCAAGGTGGAACCGCCACCACCGCTGCCTACGTCTCAGCTATTCTCCATTACCTCGCAAACCTATACAACCAACCACTCGCTGTCTCCCTCGGCCGACGACTCTCAGTCCTGCCCGCTCCAACCGAAACCCGGACGCCAAGACCCAATCTCCCCACCCTTGGCCTGAAAACAGGCCTCCTAATCATCGATTTTCAAAAGGATTTCGCAGCCTCCATCAACGCCTCCTCTCCTCCTCTCTCCACCATCGCCAACAACATATCTCGCTTGCTCTCCCACATTCGGAAAGCACAGAAACAAGCCTTCTCTTCCGAGTCTCCAGCACCTACTTCGACATCCTTCTCGATCAAGGACATAGAAATAATCCACATTCGTTTCCTCGGCGACCTCTCGTACCAATTGACGCCATGGACCTACCGTAACGTCAAATCCAACCGCCCGGATAGATGCGTTTCTGGTACCGAAGGTGCGGACTTCATTGAGCCCATCAGACCCCAAGACAACGAGCGAGTGTTTGATAAGCGTTCGCTTTTCGATCCGTTCATGGTCCAAGACTTTGAGACCTATCTGAGAGGGAAAGGAATACAGCATCTGATCCTGGCAGGGTTATACGGGGATGTGTGCCTTGATTCTACGGCGCGGTCAGGTTTCCAGAAAGGATTTTGGATTAGCGTAGTGAAAGGATGTGTGGGGAACCTGCATTCGAGTTTGGGGGAATGGGAGAGGTTTGCGGGCGAGGTTTACGGGGCCAAGATTCTTTCTCTGGAAGAATTAGGGACAAGTGAGGGTGCGGAGGATGCGGAGGATGCGGAGGATGCGGATACTGGGAAGAGGGAGGGGCTGAAGGCCAAGCTTTAGCATATCCCAGTGATGGTGGAACGCTGAGAGTACGAAAGAAAAACGTGGAGGCAGGAAGATGGTAAAGTATGAGAGACGTACGAGAGCGATGTTTATGCAAAAAAGACGTATAAATTTGATCACGAGAAAAGTAGACAAGCATTGCCTTGGTCTCAAAATATGGCTAGTCATGAATAGACTGTCGCTTCTAAGAACTCATCATCTTGTCATTTGGGAAAAATGCAATGAGCGTCCACTTCGTATGTTGCTCGACGACTCCACCTTCCATACCACCAACACTTTAAAAACTCTCTTCACCCAGCCCCCGTCAGGTATTGTACCCAACTTTATAAAACCCCCCCCACCCGCGAACGCATCCACAGCCTCCTCCGCTTTCTTCAACAAACGGAGAACTGTGCCTCCCTACCATTTCTGATTCCCCCCTTCGCAGCCCGCTCCCTTCCATTCCATTCACCTGCACCATGGCCTCTGGGCCGAACTTCGGTCTCGCTTGGTCCATCCATTACTACATACCTACCGACTAGAGAGAGAGAGAGAGAGTGTACTTGGGCCAGTTCTGCCTTCGAAGCCTGAGTCGGGCGCAAGGGGGTGGGTGGGGAGAGTGTTTGAATCAGAATGTCCCTAGGTAGGTAGATTGGTACCTTATAGATTTGCCAAGGACGAAATGGCTGCACCGTGACTGCCGTCAACGGTAACGTGAATTTCCAATTTGTAAATTGCCGAGTCAGGTTGTTTGGCTCTTTTGCCGCCAGCTCGGTTGCGATGGCGAGATGCAGATGGGTTGGGGGGAATTGATGACAGGCGTGTTTTCCGAGGGGGTTTGGATTGCCAATTTGTCCCCACGATAGGTAGGTACGGCGACTTGTTTTGTTTCCCAGCGCCCTCAATAACCAGAGACCCAAAGCAGAACAGAGAAGAAGACCACAGCGTCTTAGGCTCTGCGTTGTGCATGCGGACTGCTTGCTATATAGGTAGGTAATTGATTTAGCTGCAGAACGAATTCCGTTTCGAGAGCTCGCAGGTTACCAAGCGGCTAGGAAATTCTCGCGAGCAGGAGGTGGACTTCTTTGGGCCTCGTGCACGAGATCTTCAATGCGTCGGTTTGCTGGGTCGGCTAAACTGCGTATGGAAGTGTTTTCCCCCTCACGCTTTACAGGTAGATCTAAATGGTACGGGCTCAAGGCCAACATGATCATTTATGAAAGCTCACAGAGTATTGGCTTTGGGGGATTTAGAAAGCATGCATAGCCTCACCTCGGCTGCTTCCTCATTCTCATTTCATGAGATGTTCGAATAACACATACTGAGGTAGGTAGGTACTGATTTGGGATTTGACGCTCGGGCAAAACGAAGTCTTTTACGGATTCATCGGCTCGGATAATAACGAGATGCATACATACATGCAAGGCTTGCATATCAGTGAATATCAGTCAGATGTATCGAGAATGGTAAGCACGTCACTTGGCACGCTTATAAGGAACAAGCTGTAACATTATCTTGATATGATATGCCCACATCAATGCTGACTGACTGTCGATGGTACGGGCATTGATCGTGTCATGCAATTGGCTGGTTCCTCGCCACAATCATTGGAGGATGTGAAAATCCCGGGAACAAACTCGCTGGGTGCGTTTATGTGCCTACCTGCCACTTCGCTTCCGAGCACACGACCACAATGGGTTCGGGTAGGTCCCTTTGCATCATTTATATGCGCTCACACGGAATAGGAATGAAACATTGTGTTTTCGTCCCTACGGCGCAAATGCCCCATTTTCCTGCAGTATCGCTATCATTCGCATAGTACGGTGAGGCTGAAAGAGAGCGGAACTTACGTCGTAAAATTACTTTTAGACGTTGTGATTGGCTAGTGCTTGTTTGGCGACATATCTCGCATGGAAGCTCCGAGATTCGTCATGCATTGGTAGGTACGTACGAGTTTTTCTCTTCCAGGTAGCATGCTCGCATATCTTCGCGCTCGGCCGCTACATACTCTCCACCTTCATCCTCTACAACTACGACTTTCTCCACCGGAGGAAGGCGCACTTCTCGGAGAGCCGCCCACCAGAATTCTATGGCGCTTGAATCTCTACATATGCGCTTACTGTAACAGCAGTCAGCCTTCGCCTTTCCGCCCGAAAAAATAATTCGAAAGCCGGGGTGTGGTTCGACGGTCATGGTGTTGTTTGGACCCACTCATTAGGTAATAGACTCGCTTATATGTGTCATACGGAGGACTCATGTGGATCATGTGGGTTCGGCAAATGATCATGGGAGTAGTACCCCTGAGTTCGTCATTTTTCGATATGAAACCCATAGGAATGCGGTAGTTGTCTGGGTCCGATTTCGGGGTTCCTTTGTTTTATATAGATTGAATTATGATCGTCTTCATGTTTTTCTCTTTATGTTATTTAGATATGATCATTATTATAATCATGATTATAATTTATTATTATTGAGATTATTCGATTATTAATTATTTCGCTTCGCAATCTATTCTCGTAATAAATTATAAACTCGATTAATTTATTTATCAAATAATTATTGAATGAGATTTCGTTGTCGTTTCAATGAAATGAAATATAATATTCGTCGATCGAGGGACGACGTTATCAAGTTTTTATATTATTAAATAAAATTCGAATTCGTTAAATGAAAAGCTTATAACATTTATTAAAAAAGATAAAAAATAAATGTTGAAAATCGATTTGAATTATTTAAATAAATAGTTATTAAAGCATTCACATATTAAGTTGTTTATTTTGAAAACTTATAATCATAATAATTAAATTTAAGTTTATAAGATGTTTTTTATAAAACGTGATATATGAGACATTATAAAAAATATTAAAAAATGTTTAAACGATGATAAAGAAGAATATAATTGAATGTTTATAAATTATTAAATAATTATTATATTAATTATCAATGTGAAAAAAACGTAATAGAGTTATATAAATAATATAAATTTATTTAAAAACGTATAAAACGAGTTGAAACGATTTTATAAAATAAATAATAAAAGACGTTTATCATTTATGTTATAACGATTTTTCGATTATATTAAAAATAACGATGAGTTAATTAATAAAATAACGATAACTTTAAAGCAATTAAATAATGAAATTTATAATTTCGTATCGAATATAAAGTCATCGAATATACATTATGCGATCGTAATCGTGAATACATATTAAAAAAACGAGTTTAATATAACGAAGCACACTTTGAATAAAATCGATATTTTTATTATAGCATTAATTTTGAAACAATTTTATACGATAAAATAAGACATTAAGCGCAAAAATAACTTAAATATTATTAATACGAAAAAAAATCGTGGTAATAAATAGGGTTAAAGAGGTCGCTCGAAAGACAATAATTTCGTAAACGTCGAGTGTTTTAAATGTGATAAAAAAGATTATTATAAATCGAATTGTTTTAATTTCAAAAAAGAAAAAGAGAAGGTGAATAAAAATAATATCTCACGATTAAAAAATAATTATAAAACTTTTAATAAATTCATAATTCGTTTTTTTAAACGAAAAGACAAAGTCGTTATTGCAACGAAAAAAGAGAATAATAATATAAAAGATATATCTCGCAAAAAACGTATTTAAATAATTGCATATCGTAAACATGTTATAAAAGTTTTTAAATAAATCATCGATTCGAAGATCACACGTTATATGATATTTTAAAAGAATTTATTCGTCAGCATAACTCATTACGATAAAATAATGAATTTCGATAATCAAAACGAATTATTATATAAAAATATAAACGATATTCGTATACGAGTCGATCGTCAAATATAAATTTTAAAAAATATATTTTATGTATCGAATATAAAAGTCAATTTGTTATTTATTATCGCTTTTGATAAACGTGAATTTTTAACATATTTCGATAATCAAATGATACGAATTATTGATAAAAGAATAAATAATATCGTCGCTTTTAATTATATAAAAAATAATCTTTACGAGTTAATTGATTGCAATTTCGATAAAGCATTTATATCGATTAATCGAATAATCGTAATCATTATAAAGGTTTTATCTAAACGCAAACATTTTATTTTTATGAGATTCGAATTAATATATCAACGATTTAATTATTCGAGAATATATAAATTAAAGAATTTACATCTTTATATTTATGAAGTGAATCGATTTGAGATTTTAAAAAATTTCGATTGCGACGTGTGTGATGTTATAAAAATGATCAAAATTATTAACAAGAAATTTTATATAAAAATTATGATATCAATAGCAAAAATATATATCGATTTTTAAAATAAGTTTTTTATCGATAACATCAAAAGAGGATGTGTATATTTCGTATCGTTTATTAATGAAATAATTAAACGAGCGATGATACGACTTATTGCATTCAAAATCGAAATTTATAATTTTTTAATTTACGAGATTAAACATTTATTAATTGAAAATAAAAAGTTGATAATATATATTCGTATTGATAATGCATTGAAATATAAGATCATCGAAAAGAAATTATGTGATATAAATGTTTATATAAAGTTTACCTTTATCTACATCGTATATCAAAATAAAATCTCAAAATTTTTTAATAAAACGATGATTACGATAATTAAAGCAATATTTATATAATCGAAATTATCATTATTCTTTTAAACAAAAACGATAATATACGCGTATCACACTTATAACAAACTCTTTATTAAAAAGAATAAGTTATTTAAAAAATAATAAACAAAAATGATGTTAAATCTTAACAACAAAAGAGTATTTAAATACGTGTGTAAAATGTTTTTATTTAAAAAACAACGACGGAGCAAGTTATATAACGTAAATTATTTGAAAATATATATCAAATATTATTTAAAAACTCAATATCGTGTTTATAGATTTAATAAAAATCGATTCGAATAATTTACGAATGTGATTTTTTATAAGCATCGAAAAGACTTAAAATTGTTATTTGAAAATCTATTTTCGAAATTCGACTTCGTATATATAAAAATAACATTTATATTATTTGATGATAATGATATTATTAATAATATCGTCGAGACAATACATAAATATATATTTAATAATAACGATGATTAAAAAGACGATAAGATTTTAATTAATGACATCATATCGTCGTCGATAAACGAACAAAATAACGATTTGAGAGAATTTATATCAAAGAGAGACTTTTATCAAGCAATTTTTAATTATTATAAAAAAGATTTACAATTTCGTCTATTAAATAATAATAATAAAAAAACTTCTTTTCTCACAATTAATGAGATCTCGAAAATCTCAAATATTATTTTAAATAAACGTCGAATAATCGAAATTTCGATTTTTTAAATCGAGTTTAATTCGATTTCAAATATTATTATTATAAATTTAACATTTACTCTCATATTAAAAAATAATATACGACGCTTTATAAAGTTTACAATTACATTTATTAAATCGTCGCGTACTCATAAAACGAACAATCGTGTGAAATTCGATAAAATCTTTAATTTAAAAAATCAGACACACATCGCATAGCACATCGAGTTTACGATTTATAAGAAAATTATCAACAAATTTAATGCGCTTAAATGAAAGTTTATTATTATTAAATAAATCATCGATTTAATAATTAATGATATTTAAAAATTCAACGATTTATTTATCGGGCGTAAGTTTATTAATTATAAATAAATGTTTAAAATTAAATATAATTTCGATAAAATCATCGATTAATATAAAATAAAATTAATTATTCGAAAATATTCAGAAATGAAAAAGATAAATTATGATAAAACGTTCGCATTTATTTTCAAATTTAAATTATTGAGATTATTGTTCATTTTAGCAATTTATTTAAATTTATTAATTCATTAATTAAACGTTAATAACGCGTATTTTAATAACGATTTATACGACGAAATTTATATAATAATATTATTCGAATATTCAAATGTTATTAATAATAAAATGTTTCGTTTATCAAAGAAATTATACAATTTTAAACAATTAATTCATATTTGAAATATGAAGTTCGAGAAGATTATCATTAAAATGAGATTCAAATTTATATTTTCGAATAAATGTATTTATATTCGAATCATAAATTTAAAGTTAACTATCGTCGCTTTTTATATCGACGATATTTTTATCTTTATTATGATCAAAATCTTAATAAATATCATTAAAAACGATATTAAGACATTTTTCAAAATGAAAGATTTCGATTCAATCGATAAGATATTCGATATTCAAATACATCGTATTATTATTATCTTAACTCTTGATTAATCATAATATGTTAAAAAGATTTTTCACGAGTATAAAATGAAACAATGCATTTCGATCGTTACATTATTCGATAAATACGAAATAATCGAGATTACGCGTTTCGATAAAAAACGCATTGAAAGTCTCATATATTTTATAACTGATATATGATCTAATTTAATCTTTGCGATCGATAAATTAAGTCAGTTTTATTATAATTTTATTATTCGTTATTTAAATGTAATTAATTGAGTATTTAAATACATCGTCGATATTATTAAATATGATTTATAATTTCATAAAAAGAAACACTTTATCGCTTATTTAGATTCAATTTATAATGACGATAAAGTGAATAAGAAATTTATTTATGAATATATTTTATTATGAAATTAAGCGATTTATATTTAAAGTAATAAAAAACAAAAAAGTGTTATTATATTATTATTAAGATTGAATATATCGTTTTTATCGAAATTATTAAGATAATCGTATAAATTACACGATAACTTTAAGAATTACATTTTCGAATTTTTAAAAACGATTCGATTCGTTTATTCGACGATAATAAAAATAATCTTATCTTCGTTAAAAACTTTAAATATCATCAACGCATTTTTAATATTATCAAAAACGTATTTCGCAATCGTAAAAAATCGATTAAATATATAATTATTATTTGCGATAAAAATAATAATAATGAAATCATATTGCATTTTTATTAAAAGATAAATTACGTAACGAAATAATTTAAAATCGATCAAATTATTGCATAATTTAAATAATTATATTTATGTAATAATCATGTGTAAATAGAAAAAAGAAAAATAAATGAAAAAGATCATGATCAAAAGATGCCTTGAAATATGTTTCATGATTTTACCAGGTTTGATAACAACTTGCTAAGTAATTTGATCAAATAAGAGATGATTATTTCATTTGCGCAAAAAAAAAAAAAAAAAAAAAAAAAAAAAGCCATTGGTCACTATCGTACACGGTAGTGCGGATAAACTAAAAAAAAAAAAACTCTGTTGTACAGCGCCTCCAGTAGCTCTTGATTCACACGCCCCCCATCTCATGCCTCCTCGTCATCCATGTCTCACCATCTTCAAAGACAATTCCTTTCCTGCCCACAATACAAGTAAGCACACCATCCCACCTACTCGTGGCCGGATCTTCGCCTTTTTCTATTGCGTTGACGAGAGCCATCATTGCATCTGAGTCTCGCACCAGCTGGTCCTTCTCTGACATCGAGACCAATTGGTCTGCCGCAAGCATTTTTCAACGCGTCGCGCCTGGTAGGAGTAGTTGAGAGATAACCTTCAAGGTGTGGTTTTTGGTCTCCTTTTGGATGTACTCTGAATGGCTCGTCTGTGTCGACATGGTTTCTAGGTGGATAATTCGCACAAGATCATTGGTCCAGGATATAGAATTGTGTTGGCCGGGGGCGAGGGGCATGGAGAGCTATTGGATTTCTTTGAGGAGGGGCGTGACGATGCTGATAGGAGTTAGCTTATCTATTATTGCAGGATATTTGAGTGACCATGTGAGACCATGGCGTCAAATCCCGAGATATACGTTCGGCCCTTAAGTACGAGACAGCTGAGTGCCCAGCTTGGGTCTCTGGAGTCGACCAAGAGTCTGTAAGGTCTGTTTCTTTCCATTTGAGATACCCACCGGGACCTGGAGTATAGGAATTGTGAGCGGTCTTGCCTTTATTCAAACAACTGACTGGGATTTGTACTGACGCAGGAGCTGCACGACACTTGCAACAGCCTGCTTTAACTGTTGGGTCTTTAGAGCATAGCTGAGGAGGCGGACATTCACCAGGTCGAAATGCGTGTGATATCTCTGATGAAAAGGCTTTGTCATATCATGAAACACGAAGTCTAGTCGGTCTTTTTGAGATGGGGACTGCTCCGACGATATGTCGACGCCCAAGAATTCAGTATCAGAATGGCGATGATTTTTCCAACGCTTGGGCAACGTCTCTAAGCCAGACGCCAGTGCCAGTGCCCACGTTGGCGATGCCTCGTATTGTTACTGTAGGGATACAGGGATGAATGAGGTGTCCATTCGCCAACGCTCTCAGAAACTCATGCTGCTCTTCGAGGCGGCTAGATTCTTTGCTGTCCCTCTGTAGCATGTATGCTTCGTTGTCAGACATTTCCATCGGTCGCTTGCAGTTCCTGGGCCACGAGAACGAAGTAGGTCCCTTGCAATAATCTAAGTCTGCAAGATCATGAGCCTTGGTGGAGATGGTGGGGGCTGAACGACTCATGTCCAGGCCATCCACAGGCTGGATGACGAGATGTTTCTTACTGTTCAGGTCTGGCGCTCATGCAACATAACGTCGGCACCGATGACTGCCTTACATTACGGAATGAATGGCGGCTCTAGAAGCTCCTACGTGCCAAGGCAAACGGGGCTTATCGGGGGGCCCTCCTCGGATTCTTAACCCCGCAGGCCCCAATAAATAATTCATCCCCAAATACAACATAGTTGGGTTACAGAATACTTTGCCCTCTCACTACTCTTCACCGTCTGGTCCCTGGTGACTTCGTCATTAACAGTGGCTTGAATACTTCCTGTGTTTTGACTCCGAACCCGTAAATAAGTTTGAGCAGCAAGCAGCGAAGCAACAATGTCCGTCGCCAGCAATGACGTCCCTCCTCTCAATAGCTCCGCTGAATCATGGAGTACCGCCTCTGCTAGCTACGCTGAACGCGTTGGCCGTATGTGCCAGTACGCTGCCGACCACCTCGTCCAAGAAGCAGATACCATCCTCGCCTTCTCCACGCACGATTCCTACGTCCTTGACGTTGGCACCGGCGCCGGCGCTGTTCCGGAAAGCATTACCAAATCTTTTTCGGGTGTCCGAATCCTTGCTACAGACATCGCCCCCGGGATGGTCGAGGCTGTCGACAAGAAACACCTACCAGACGTATCTACACGTGTTACCGACGCGAGCCAGATGAACAACGTTTCAGGCCACGGCGTAGATGCAACGTTTAGCCACACCTTCAGCACCTTTATGATTATGTTCATATTGGAGCCGATGAACGTCATAAGCGAGATGCACCGTGTGCTCAGGCCGGGCGGCGTTCTTGGTCTGGCACTCTGGGGCGAGGTCATCGGACCAAACAATCTATGGGAGGAGGCTTGCCAGATGCTCGATCCTACGTACAGACTACCGTCACCCTTTGCCGATCCCAATGCTTGGCGCACGCCCCACGAAGCCGAAAATGCTCTTCGCGAGGTGGGCTTCAAGGATATACGCACCGAAGTGTACAAGGTGCCCTTTAAGTTTGAGGATACGGCGTCCTACTTGCGGTTCTGGTATGGGGCTAAGAACCCTGTGTCCGATCGGTTCAAAGACTCATTCAAAGGTGACCAGGAAGGGGCGAAGAAGGCTTTAGAAATGGTGCTGAAAGAGAGATACAATGATGCGACAAGCATTGTGGCTGAGACTATTCTAGCCATTGGGAGAAAATGAGTGATCTCGCAAAGATCAAAGCCATTTTCAGCTCCGGAGATGACAATTGACTGCCTGATTCTTTATGGAATTATTAGACCGCTCTATCTAGCACGATAGCTTGTTGAGATATATACAAACGCGTGCGAGCCGTCCAACACGCAATCCGACCTAGGTGTGAACAGTAGTCCGCTCGCCTGAAGATTCGAAGGTCCTCTGGACTCTGATCTGATTCCCCTTAGGGAGAGGCTCCATCTCCACGTCTTGATAATTGGACGGCAAGATCTCCGCATGCGATGTTGTGGACCCATGACTTGCATCTCCTTTATACGACAAACCGCGTGACCTCCGGGAACCCTGGGATCCTACGGGGGACGAGCCGAGGGAGGCAATACTCCGAACGCTGCGCACGATACTTTCGAGCGCTTTGGTGCGGAATAAACCGTACAACGTTGGAAGGCAGGCTGCCGTCAAGCCAAAACCTGCTTCGACAATACACCAGTAAACTCCGTTAGTCGAAAGGACTACCCTCGAACTGTTAATGTGTGCTTGGGACAAACGTGTCTTTTACTCACAATCGATATCGCTCTTGACCACGTATTCAACATCGAGTGTCTGAATGTATATAACCATTCTCGTGACTGATGCACCGACGGTTCTTCTCGGTGTCAGCAGAATTCCCATGAAGTGTAGTACGGAGTTGCCAACTTACAATAAACCCAAGGCAAATACGCCTGTGACACCGATCTTGCGGCCCGTTGACATGTGCAGCGACCAGACCTCAATCTTGGATTAGCGAATGAGCTTGATTATGTCTTGGGACTCAGCGGCGCCATACCAAAGGCATAGGGAATATCAGAAGGGCAACGTCGAAGATAAAGTCCGATATGGCGTACCCGAGGTGCAATTGCGTCGAGTTGTTGCAGTATTCTTTTTCGTTGGCAAGCGATGTCCAGTAAAAAGAAGGATGCCTCTTGCAGAGGAAGAGGTAGCTAAAGAAGAATGCGACAATCCAACAAATGATAAGGCTGACCATTCCGTGAATGATGCCTTTGAAGGCTTTGCCTTTGCCCTTGGCGAAGATGCGTTGGTAGAAGAACATGAAGCTGAGCTTGATCAGACCCAAACACGGTATCTGCATCAGTTCGATTGACCATAAGATCTAGCAGCTTGTTAGCGGTCAAGCGATTCTCCACGGACAACAGCTAGGTCATTCGCACCTTTCGAGTTGTCTGCTGCTGATATGAAGCATAATGCGACTCAGCGTAAGGGCTTGCAGGTTTGGGAGTCGGATACCCGACTGAATGAAGAGCAACGCCTGCGCGACGTTGATTAGTACGGACACGGGCAGATTTGAGCATTACTTAGTATACCCCGAAGTGCTGAAGCACACATTCCAACCAACAAGATCTGGAAATCGCATATGATTAGCATTGGCGTCCTTTTCCACTTCGCACATCGATGCTATACCAATGCAGGGATTGTGAGCCAGTCGTCGGACCCCAATCTGGCGGTTTGCGTCTTCCTCGTGTAGAACCTCAAGACGACGACGGTGGCACATACCGGCGGCCATATTGCAGCAGCCGTTATTACGAGAGGAGCGGTAAGCCGTTCACTGGCCATTATGAATTATGAGTTGAGTTGAAGCGACGTATGTTTGATGGGCATCTAGTGTTCTAGCTAATGATAAAAATGGTGGGCTCACCCAAAAATCGAAAGTTCTCTGGAGGCAATTGCAACAACGGGCAGGGTATGCAAATTGCCCAAGCAACGCTACCGGGGCAGAGCGTTGGCACTCGTTGGGAATGTGAGTCCGCTGACACTGCAAGAGAACCCTTCCGAAGTTACTTGGACTGAACAAATGAGGACCAGCT
This sequence comes from Alectoria sarmentosa, assembly GCA_009733775.1. Lineage (NCBI taxonomy): Eukaryota > Fungi > Ascomycota > Lecanoromycetes > Lecanorales > Parmeliaceae > Alectoria > Alectoria sarmentosa. The sequence goes on from WOGZ01000267.1 coordinate 33,066, forward strand.
GATGAACAACAATTTACCCCTCACATTCTCGGTTATCCAGGCAGTCAGAGCCTTTTCCTGCAAGAATATTGCCTAGACTTGATACATAGCGGCTTTGACCTGCACCGAAGGAAATCCCTCACATCCTAACTTTTTCAGGCAGTCGGATCGGGTTCCTGCATGATAGCCTTCAATGAAAGCAGGGAAGCCTTTCAACCCCTCTCAAGTATTGAAAGCAGTGGATCCATTTTCCGCATAATTGCCTTTAATTACTGCAAGATTGGCAAGCGTCGCGGAAAGCACCTCACAACTTGGATCTCTCGTGACTATGATATTGCCAATTATACCGCGAGGCCCACAACCTCAAATAATACTGGGGTTTTGTCCCAGGTCGCGGACGCAATCATAGTGCGGTGAGTGTTCCGATTCCTTCTCTAACGTCTCCCCAACGCCCACGGCCCAAAGTTGCAGATAGAGTGCATGCATTCCTAGCTATTGACGCGCAGGAGACTTCGGGTTGATTCGTCTAGCTCGGCCGACTCCCGTGGGTATCTATGAAGGCCTAGCCGTTGTCATCAATAGGCGGAAGCCACGGGCCGATTGTTGATCTCTTTGGAAATTCTGCTTCGTGAGCTAGTCACTCCTCTCACCGAACGAAGGTAACCTTGCTCAAGCAGAACTCTGCTGCCGGTGAAGAACAGTGTGGGAATGACACCCAAGGAAAGATAAGAAGACGTACTCTTTTTCGCTTCCAGCCTTGTGGTAAGAGGCGTCCGAGGTCCAGTCCCACGCCATCTCTCTTTCATATGCAGAAGTCTAGCTAGCTAAGAGATTGAAAGTGAAGACTCCTTGCCCCAGGGGTCTGCTGTCTGTAACTTGCAATTCTACGCGCTGACTATATCGCGGTTCGTCAGCTTTCAGTGGGCGCAACTATCCGATAGCAGTCGAAGGAATTTAGAGGTCTCAACTCAAGGGAGCCTGCCTTTCATAAAAGGACGTACGGACGACTGCTTCAATTACGACGCTCACTGCGACTACGAGCAGATTATTTTCTACCAGCGTTAGATCGAGAATGACCGCGTCTCTACTTGAAGAAGCGACAATAGCGATTACGACAACGAGTCTACTACTCTCAAAGTCGCCAAGTATCTTATTACCCTCATTCAATCGATGTACTCTTTTAGATGAAAATTTATTCTGAGGTGATAGCGTCAACCTCGTCTGCATGGCTATAGAGGGATACCCCTCCGACTAGGAATCACACATGCACATACCCCTGCAGAACGCTTGAAGGCTACAAACAATAACCGGGCGTACCCGGAAGATCCGTCTCCTTCTAAGCCGTATTCGGGAGAAAAAGAAGATGATCCTCACATCCATCTCTTCTTGAAAGTATCTAAGCGCGATCTTTGGTCTTATTTCCAACAAGTCCCGTGTTGCGTGTGGGGCCAAATAAGCGGTGGACGCCCCAAATTTCGACTTGATTATTTTGAATGCCTCTTTCACGCCCACCCCTACTTGGAACTTTGGCTCGCAAGTTTTCCGGTAAGTAGATGCATAAGAAGATGATTGATTTACGCCCACCTGGAGCGGCGTATCGTTTAGCTCTTTCGTAGCCATGGACGGGCTATCCCTGCCCATCTTTGGTCTCGGAAACTGCATTCGATGCTTGCTTGTATCTGTGTTGACCTTGCTAATTTCCTAGAAACGGTGTGGTAATGGCGCTATTACGATGACTGTAATCCATGCTATGGATGCCATCCAATCCTTATACATCGCTAGACCATACGCTTTTCTTAATCAAAGCATCTATAGAAGCAGAGCTGTAACATATGCCAGCATTTACTCCAATCGTGCCAGCATTCCCTCAATCTCGATGGGATAAGCGTGGTCGAACTCGGCATCGGCATTGGCATCTTCTGAGCGTTTCTCCGTGAGACCCCTCTTCTCTAACCTTGCCAGCATTCCCTCAACCTCAATGGCGTAAGCGTGGTCGGCACCGGCTTTTGCGTCTGCTTTGGCATCTGGTGAGCGCTCGTCGACTAAACATGGTCAGCTCTGCATCGAAGACCGACTTCATTGTCTGAACCTACTGATTGCAGTCGGTACCGAGAGCGCGCTGAGACTGAGGGCTGCGACTGCCAAAGCAACGCTTATGAGTTGCATGGTGCAATGATTCTGTCTTTTGCGTCGGACTCGGTGATTGCCAAGGCTGTGCTGGAAGGTGGACGAAATCCTGAACGCTTCCTAGATGGTTTCTTGTCTGTGATTTTGAAGGAAAGGCTTGGCCGTTTTGAATAGGACAATGTAGGATGAGCCGACGAGTGTACACTCCATTATATATCTCTTTTCTCAAGGACGACTTTGTCTACGTCCGTCCACCCCACCATCAGGGCCGGGTCGTGCGCAAACATGCATTTCTCGGCCAAGGCTCTGCCGCTTATTATTGAAAGCATTCAACGTACTAGCTCGACCGACGGCCGAGCTACTTCTCGGTATGGCTATTGGTCGGGCTGGTGCATTAAGAGATGGGTGGGGCGGAGATCTTCTGTATCTTTACAAGCAGAATCCAGGATCGATGTACATGCTGCAAGATGACGATGAGCATGCCTCCATCACGGGTGAGCTTATTTGGCCAAGGTTCCGATATCGTGACGCTGCTTGGGCTATCTTCCTGGATTTTAAGATTGAGTGCATAGCAAAGACAAAGAGATCATTTTTCGACCAGGAGAAATTTTCAAAACACGCACCATTGTGAACACGGAGAAGCAACCATACATTCGCCGTAGGGATTCCAGCAAAAATACTCGAGATTGTTGCCGTAAATGCTGCGAAAACAAAGCGCCTCATCAAGGACTGAAGTACTGGATCTGCACACTGCTAATTCATACCTTCATCCTGTCAATCACCATCGCGCTACTTGCTCGCCTGTTCCATCTGACCAATGCCTCAGCAAGCAAATCTGTGAACTCACCGTCGAAATACTGTCCGTAAACTCCTCAATTCAAGATACTTGGTACTGACGGACACCAAACAGCACCGATAAGAGAGGCAGTCGAGTATGAGACTTTAAGACACAGGCCCGACGCCTGGTCGAACAGTATCTACAGCGAGGCTTCTCACGAATCGGACACCGCATGGAATGAGCTCGTCGCAGGTATGAAGCCTCGTCCCCTAGTCCTGGCCGCATGTTGACAAGTCTTTCTTCACCCAGTCCGCGGCGTTACCCTCTAGCAACGAGGCTCAACATGTCAACGCTGCCTGTCAAGAATGGCCACGCTACCGTTTTCGGATTCAATCACAATATCCATTGCCTTGTACGATGTCTCCGATTTCGACAGGGATCGCCTGATCGCTTGCTAAAAAAACAACAGAGATTTCTCCGCCAAGTCATCCACTCCTACTACTACTACCCAAAAGAGACATACGAGCAGCGCGCCGAGCACATATTCCATGCCCGTACGTTGTCCACAATCCCCCAGTCCTTCCATCCTCTACCTCTACCCTAGACCCAAAAAACCCACATCTCAACCTGACCTCTTCCTTCTTCTTCTTCTCCTCAAAACCAGACCACTGCCTCGAAACCATCCGCCTCTCCGTCATGTGGGTCCCCGACCTGACGCCCCTCGAACTGTACTGGGAGTCTCAACAAGGCCGGAAATGGGAGGTGGCGGCGAGGTCGGACAGGCAGAGGGAATAATCTAAGGAGGACATGGTATGTAGAGAGATGTTTTGCGTTTCAATTTCCAACTGAGCAGCCTAAGGATGTTTTCGGAGAATTGGTATGAGATGGTAGACTCAATCTAAGTAAGCAAAGAGAGAGGACTGAGAAAGATTCAGCGAAAATAGAAAGGCAGCAGCTAGATTTAGGTACGCAAAAACCCTGAATTGGAAGATCTCGGCTTCGTTTTACAGAATAAGGTCGAAGAGCTCGCCATCGGTGGTGTGTAGAGACCGGAAGGAACAACTAAGTACAGCCTTCGATGGTGCTATATTGGTGTTGAAGATGTCGTCGGATTAGCTGGCGTCTCCATGGACTTAGCCGTGGTCGGTGGGCGTAGCGGGATAACCATGGGAAGGTACACGCTATTGGTGGGTGCGTTTTCCAAAACTCCCGCCACCAATCAAGTGACCAAAACCAACAATCGTTGGATCGCTATATCGATAGGACCGGCTGCATAGCAAGAACATAGAAAAATGCTGGATATATCCGTCTACTGACCAGTCAAGCCTCAATGCTCCTCCTCAATGTTTGATTGTAGCCTCAATGACCGACTCCGCTCCATTCCCGGAATACCATATCTTGACGAGACTCAGGCCGCACAAGCTCAGGAGATTTATCCATTGACTCTCAGTCCGCTCCATACCAGCGAATAGGCTCATCATCTGTATATCTTTAGCAGCCGTGCGGACTGATGCTCCCGTCTCTGGCACGACAAGGTCCCGGATCAGAAGAGTTGAATAGTCTCTTTCCATAGCTGTTGCCGTATTAGACAAGAACTTGACACAGTCGTCGTCAGGCCAATCATGACAGATGGCGCCGAAGAAGTATACTCGAGCACCTGAGTGATACGATCAGAGCCCAGCTTGCCATGGTGGTTCTCCGTTATGTCTAGACGTACCTTTCACCGGCTGATGATCATAGAATTTGTAAGCCATCTTTTCGATGCCGCTCAGCTCGCCGCTCAAAGAGTTGATTTTTTCGGGGAGATCCTGCAAGATCAGCCTCCCAGGAAGGTCTGGGCACCGCTCTTTGAATTTGAGAAGATCATGACCGTGACTGCCACCTACATCTACGAGGAGTACAGCCCGTGGGTCCGCGCGTAGACTAACCGAGAATTGATCCGTGATGGGGAATACCTCACACCATGCTAGGTTCTCTTTGCGATTGATCCCCATGTAGCTGTCGAAAGAATTCCTTTGCTGAGGGTTCTCCTTCAACCATTCAAAGAAGGTAGCATTATTTGCGGAAAAGAAAGGCGTTTCCTTTGCCTCTCTAGGGGATCTGATTTCGTTTTGGTGAAGGCATTTCACAACGTTCGCCGCAGCAGGCATGAATGAGTCATATCTAGGCACACGGAATCATTTCTCTTCTTCCATCGAGAGTGCCGAAGTAAGGCAGGACGTATAGGAACTTCACTCCGCCGCGGAGGCCCACAGTCGCGAGTTCTCTGGTGACCTGATTTGGCGAGTAAAGGCCAGGGCCAGGCTCATTGCAGAGACCCATGGCAGTGATGGCACGCATGACACGAACTATTAGGTCAACTGTTGAGTAGTTTTTCGTGACTTCGGTGGTATGGTCACATACTAACAAGAAGTTCTTCAGTGCTCTGCTGTATAGCCAGTTGATGCGCTGTTATTGGGTCATCCTTACGAGCCGCGACGGCGTCAATTAGACCCAACTCTACCGCGATACGAAGGGCGGCGTTGGTCGGTGGCCGTTAGTCTCCGAAGCGTGAAATAAGCAGTCTTATCAGTTCAAAGAGTGACGACCGGGGAGAGTCTCACCTGATACAGAATCCTGTTGGCAGTCTCTGGTGGCTTTTCCGCTGCCAATTGCAACCTCTGAATGCTATTCAGCAATAGCGCATGGGCTTTAGGATCGTCGCCTTGGCCGTCCTTATCGGCGGCAGCGGCCACTTCTGCGATGATGGTAGTTATGGGCGACATCTCGCGAGGTGTTGAGTGTGGAGCTTTCAATTTATATACAAAGACGAGGTGGGAGCCTCAGAGGCCAGTGGTCTCCACAAAGTCCTGGACGCCAAGATTTTAGGTCAGGGGCTCGGATGATACCCCACGGAGAGGGGTTACCTGCACAATGCGCTCAGATCTAATTCATAGAGTCGCTTTTCGAAGGAAAGATTAGGGCTGCTTTTAGCGCGGTCCGTGACTTTGTGTGCCGACATCCGTACTGAGGTTGACACCAAAAGTCCTGCATTCGCGCTGGTACCAGCCCTCGCCCTACCTTACTCTCGGAAGGCAATCCTTTACTTGGAGACCCTAGAAAGTCCTTTGGGGAGCGTATGAGTTGAATTTCCAGGGATGCTTTTGGGCGCAACAGAACTCTTGGGCCCCAGAGGTGGCTGGGGCCAGATGCAGTTCTAAGCGGAGGGATATCCGACGTCTGCACGGGATGACAGCGCTGACAGCGGCCCTAACACGCTTCTATTGAGCCTGAACATGCCAAGCCCGCAGACCCATACAACAATAAGAGATTCGTTGCAAGTACGCACCTCGAGTCTTTTCTTGATCCCAACCCACTAGATTTCCTCGCCGCGTTTTCCTTTCACCATATCTCACTTCCATTTCTGAGATCAGATATAGGAGAAATTCTCGTTCTTCATTATTGAGGAAGACTAGATAAGCCCGCTCTTGCTCTACATGTTTGTTCAAGGTTGTCGCGTAATGCGTGGCGCGAGGACTGGCCCGCTTGAGAACAATGCCGGTTTGTCTCACCAAATGACTGGCGACTCGCGAGAGCCGAAGAGACGGACGAGGTCGAGGCTGATAGCTATCAGATAGGTACGTTGCTTCATGTGGATAATTAAGTAGTCCCGCTGTTCTTGTTGATGCAGGAAGTCGAAGGCCTTCCATCAGGTCTTTTCATACTGAGTTCCTACCTCATCTTTACTTTGGGACCGGAATTCCGTACTTTGCGACAAAGGCCTTCCACGTAATGTATAAGCTCTTCCCGACAGTACTGAAACCTAACCGGCACCTCTTTCAACCTGTCCGTCCCAAACACGCCTTCGAACCCAGATCCCGAAGTGGTCATGGCAACTGTAAGCTTGCGTGAGCCTTTGCCCAAGTACAATGTCCTCATGACACTCCTCGAAGGCATCCTTGCAGTAGCCTCTCGTAGAACAAGTTCCGGACCTGGTGCATGTCGAGCCGCCATCCCCTTACGATGTCATATCAAAGGTGCTGCCAGAGCAGACGGTCTATGCACAGCCATATCTGACGTTCGGGTTCGTGGCGTTGGCAACAAGGCAGATCCCTTCGGTTCTGCTGTTGCGGGCGCGTCGATGATCAGAGGTCAATTTCCATATCGTGGCCAATGGTGTTTTGGTGGCAAGAGGTGCGTTTTCCAAGAGTTGAGAGGGATTGAGATCTAGCTCGAGCGGATTTTCATGACGTGAAGTCTCGATCATCGCGAAGTATGTCCTTCGGTATCAGTATCTCCAAGCCGCGTATCGGCTGGGTAGATATGATAGCGCATTAATCGGTGAGGCTGTCGTTTTGGATTGTTCCTCTGACGGAGGCCCGGTGCAACAGCTCGACAATGCCGCCTGCGTGACTATAGGGACTAGAATCCTCAATCCCCGGCTTTAAGCTCGATCAGTAGGCGAGGCGTATTAAACATGAGATCATCATGGCGTGCTGTCTAAAAGGAAGAAGGGATCGAAGGGATTATCATTTGAGGGCGAATGTGATGTTGATCCCTTTCTCTATATTCGAAAGACACGCTAAGAGAAATCAAATGAAGAAAATGTTGACTGACCATATCGAGCTTGCCGTGCTCATCAGCAAGCAAAATCCTAAGCCGCAGCGATCCGCATAATTCCTACATTTGACCCCCACTAGCATAGTATTCCGCCAAATAATGCTTTACCCGATTTGACATTAGCGTACGAGTAGCGGACTTGCCGTGTTCGGCAGCTCACGTAGTGTAAGGCCAAGCGATGCCAAGCCTCAAGGTCTTGGCACACGGTCTCGTGAATTGTTCTTAGCGTGCTGCAATGTTCGACAGCGTTTGGGAGAGAATTAATTTTGCCCTACTTATGCGTCAAGAAACCTTGAGCCCCCCACAAGGCCACGTTCTCAGAACAAAGCGTTACGACTGCTACGAGCGCTATCCAGGAGACGATGAGCCCATCGCTGTGAAGAGACATTTCGCACCGTCTAATAGCCACTCTCCATGGCGAAGTTCATCCTGCCCTGCGCCTTCCGCAGCCGCTTCCCAAAAATGCCCAGTCCCAGAACAATGAGACCGGCCGCCGCCGCGATGCCGGTCTGTGCGCCGCACGCATTCAGGGGCCCCGACCGGATCACCCAGTCGATCTCGATGTACGTGGACATGAAGCCGCCCAAAGTCCTGCCCACGACGATCCACGCGCCCACCTCTCCGCTCCCCTCGGGGTAGGCGTCCAAGAGGTAGGAGTTGAGCGCGACGGTCGCGATCATGATGCCCATGACCTGCCCGCCGGCGAAGACGGCAATCACCATGTAGTGCCACTCGTGCTGGAGAGCGAAGCCGAGGACCAAGATGGAGACGGCCATCATGGGGGAGGCGAGCCAGACGATGATGAGGCGGGCTTCGGGCTCGATGTGGCCCGAGTGCCGGCGCACGTAGTAGTTACCGACAAAATCGTGGAGCCAGTGACCGAGAACTCCGCCGATGATGGCGCCGGTAACGGAGGCGAAGTAGAAGAAACCTGGAATCGGAATAAGGCTTCTCTTCTCGCTTACGGAATAGGGGAATCAGATGGGAGGGACGTACCTAGGTTGTACGGTGTGAATTTGTAGATGGTAGTCAGCCAAATGGAGACGGTGGCGTTGACGCCAATGGTCCAGGCAAAGTTGAGGAAGAAATAGATGGTACAGAGGAGCACGGGAAGCTTCGAGATGGCAATGATGGGACGCATCAGGGCTTGAAAGAAAGTCTGTCTGAGATGGCGGTCTCGCCATTGCTCAACGCCTATGAGTCTAAGCAGACGCGACTTGGGCACTGGTTGCTGATCTCGAGGTAGGTTACGGTTGTAGATTGTCTCGTCCATCAGACCGATAACGAGGAGCAAACAAAGGGCCGAGAGACCCGTGTTTACCCAATAAGCATCTGGCCACGACTCTTTGTCGATGATGAATGCTGTGATCAGAGGGCCGAGGTAGGGCGATGCGATTACGCCGCCGGCCCACAAGTTGATCTTGCGCCTAGTAAGAGATTAGCACCTTGGCCACGACAATGCCAGAACAGGCTCGGAGATGGCAACGTACGGGTGCTCGTGGAAGAAGAAGATGTCCTGGATGATCATCAAGCCGCCCTGCATTGGAGAAAATCAGTACGTGCATTATCCATAGAGGTTCCGAAGAGTACCCACCGCTTCGCCAACGACCGAGAAGAATCCGTTCAGAATTCGCGCTGCCAAGTAAGAATTGAAGCTCGTCGCGGCCGCGCACCAAGCCGACGTGCCCAACGCCACGGCCGTGAAGAGGAAAAAGATCGGCAGTCGGCCAAAGTAAGCGGACAGCAGCACGGTGAACAGTCCCCCGCCTCCCAAGCAGATGAGATTTCCAACCAGAGAATGCTGGATGGTATTCTGCGGCTTCATCCACTGCCTAAGCTTCATCAGCCAGTCTATCCAAAGCTTCACTCCTGCGCGCCACGCACCCAGCCTGCGGAAGCAGCGTGATGATCCCAACCGCCGATCCGTAATTCGCCATGAAAGCCACCACAGCGAGGACGAATAGAATGCCATGCTTCTTGACCGAACTCCAGTTAAGAGGGTCGTTGGGATCGCTCGACGGCTGCGGGATCAGAACGGTCCTGCCATCGCTCGCGGTTTGCAAACCCTGTCCCTCGACTCCAAGCTCGTTGACGTCGAGGATGTGGGCGCTCGGGTCGTCGATGGCGCCCGTCGGGTTCGCCTTGTCCTTGTCCCCTAGGATGGTGAACTTCTCGTTGGGGCTCTCTGCTGAGTGGTCGGAGGACGACATGATGGGTTCGATTGGAAGACTGAATAGAGAGACAGAGAGAGGTGGAAACGACAGGTGCAGCAAGCAAGCAGCTAAGAGAGGGGACAGACTGCTTTACCTTTTCTCTCCCACTTCATGTGAGATCCAGCAGCTGCGGCAGTAGTCGTGCCAAGTCCGATTCCCGAGCTCCGGCGAGAACGTGGCTTTCTGCAGCGTTTCGACATGCAGCAAGGTAGGTCTCTAGCGTGGTAAGGTATTCCGTAACCAACGCCACATGTTACGAATTACCTAGTTCATTCTGCCCATTGGGGCCCATGTTGCTAAAAGTTGCCGTCGCCGGGTCGAAAGGCCGACTCGGGCAAAAGGGGTGCGAGGTACTGTTTGTTCTATGAAACGGACACAAATCTGGCTACGGAAGTCCAGAGTTGCAGCAAGCGAGCATGCGCCTAGAGCTGCGTATTTGGACTAGGATGCTTGAAACAACTTCTTATGGTCTATGTAGGCAAATTGGGACGGCCAAATTTTGCAACCCCCATGCTCTGTTTGATATTCATGCTATCCAGATGGAATTCGATAACTTGCTCGTCGCCCGAGTCCACTCCCCACTCTTTGATAATCTCCAGACCGGACGCCTTGGGTAGTTTCTCTCCTTTGTTGCGTCGTACGTTCAATCCCAGAGGATCACATCATCGTCAAAAACGTCCATCCCAGTGCCCTGAAGTGAGGCGCCTGTCTTGGGGAGTACTCATCGATCGATCAGTATTCTCAAGGAAACCTTTTCTATCGATTGTGCTGTGTTGGTCAGGAATCCTCTGGCAATGCTCATGCACATCAGTCGTCGCAAAATGTTATGGAGTAAGGATATGCGAGCGCGTACAGAGTACAGTGAGTCTGTTTTGTACATACTACCGGTAAAGGCGAATCCGGAAGCCTGTTACCTTTGACCGGCTGCTAAGTGAAGAAAGTCGTAATGCCATTGACTGACCCCCCCCCCTTCCGCCCCCTCTGGCATGCATGCATTCAGCGAAAATTCCTTCGTCTTCTGGCAATGTCCGTCCAAGGGTCCCCAAAGGTGTAATCCTGTGGGCCGTAAAAGAAAGGTCCATCATCCTCTCGCCGTGCGGTCAACCGATATGTAAACACCAACTTCCACGCCTGTACTGCGCCGGTAGCATTGCTCCGATAGCGATGAACAGGTCATGGCAGGACTGGAGTTTGAGCGCGTGTTTCAGCGCGGCCATTGACCAGCACCACGTGTGAGTGCGAAATGATGCCTTCCTGCAACCAGTCGTTCATTGGCAGCGTACTCGCTTTACGCCCAACTTCTGCTTCGTTGTAACAATCCAAGATGTGCAAAGACGCGGCGTGTTGCATCTCGTGGTCTTTTGACAGAGCTTCCGCGGCGATGGGTCTGCTTCTGCTTGCACAGATGACTCACAGCAGACCAGCCTCCGCGGCCATCAGGGGGGTTGGAGGTTGGAGACGAGTGCGCGATTGAGTAAATGTGTCAATGCAGCAGCCTACTGACCGTTTTTTGACTTTGCCATAGCATTTCCAAACATCTCATGGTCATGTATTAGTATGTAGTCCTTTAGTGCATTTTTTTTCTCTCGACTGTTCGTCGTTGTCATCTTCCAAGCCATAGCATTCTCCCGTTGCCCTTTTTAAAAATTTCCACGCCTTTGAAATCATTCCCTGACACCATACTGCGACGTCCCTCTAACAAGCCTAGCTAGCTAGGTAGGAAATATTGAAGTCACGATCAACATACTGTATTCCGCCTCCTGAAACCAGGGTAAGGTCTACCTGGTAGAAAGAACTACCTAGCCGGATACCTAGCGGCGTAACCACCTGTATTTTACCCGCGGTACAATCTTCCCCGTAACAGAACAGATCGGCCCATCCCCAACATCCCATTAGGGGCAAAAAGGCGTTCTCATCTGTCAATCAATCAATCAATCAATCAATCAATCAATCAAAATAGGAACCTATGTAGAGCTCGGAAAACTCAAGCAGCATCTAGGCCTGAGCCCGAGGTTGTGGTTCCGGCACTGATGAAAAGGTCTAGGCCTGCCTGCCTCCATGCATGGTCCATCGACCGGAGACCGAATCAAGAGAGGCGCGCTTTCGCTGTGCGACGACTTTTCAACGAAAGGAAGAAAGATCTACCGCATACCTGCGATCAAAAACCCAATCTTACTTAGGTAAGGTACTCCGTAAAGTAAAAAGTACACATGCGAGATTGACATACCTATCCGGCGCGCGCCCACTAAGTACTTAGTTTAGCCTAATCAATCACTCAGTCATCTTGAAGGGATGTAAAAAAAATTCCTCGGAGACCGATCGACCCACGAACCCTACATACTTTCTGCATGGCGTTGCCCCACCCCACCCCACCACAGCACGCTTATGTTGTACATACTCGGGCAATCCTTTAGCCGGCCGGCTGGACGAGGAGGGCAACATCATGTACATACATACCTACTACCTTAGCTAGTCCGTCGCGGGACACAACATGCCAAAGCCCGACGCACATACATATCTTATGTGAAGCATACATAGTTTTACTTTTACTTTTCTGCAAACGCAGCTTTATATTATATGTAAAAAAAAAGATGGTCATGTGTGTCAAGCAAGAGCAGATTCAATTCAATTCATCTGTTCTTAGAACAAGGGCCTTGGCAAAAGCAAAGCAAGCACATTGCTGCTGCTGCTGCTGGCCCTGGAAACAAACTACCTTACGTATACTTATAACCTACCTAGAATGGTGGGTGCGGAAAATTGCCCACTCCACCATACCACCACGGTTGGTAGAGCTATGCGTGGGCAAAAAAAAAAAAAAAAGTGGTCATCCCCTGACTGACTGACTGACTGACGCCATGTTTCAATTGCCTACCTTACCTACCTACATATGTACGACATGAGAACCTTCTCCAACCAAAATCAAACCCAACTTTACCATCTCATACCTACCTACCTAAAATATATATATATATTTCAAAAAAGCAGCTCCGGAGCAAGCTCTATCGAGCAACCACCGCCGCCGCTGCCGACATACCATACATAAGCCGCGAGGAGGAGGAATAAATGGCTGCAGAAAAGGTCAGGTAGGAAGGAAGCAATTCATTTTATACACCGGTGATATGTTTGTATGTATGTATGTATGTATGTATGTATGTATGTATGTTTGTATGTAT